>JAQGFW010031483.1:0-32127 GCA_030463445.1 Euplotes aediculatus
AAGTGATGAGCGTTGGTTTATTCTGCGACATAGCAAGACGTGCTTTTTTGAGTGCATCGCCCTCAAGACAACCTCCACTTATACCACCAATCCACTCGCCAGACTCCATTACGAGCATCCTTGCACCAGTTCGGCGGTATGACGAACCCTCAACTCGCAATACTGTTGCCAAAGCCGCTTTGTTTTTTGTAAAGTCAATTTTGTTGTACTCTTCGATAATTGTTTTTAATTCTTTCATGTTAAGGTCAAAATATCAAAAGGATTATCTCCAAAGATACATAACGGTTTTTAATCAAAAAATGATTTCATTCATGTTAATAATGTCGGCTATTTTTCTGATGGAATCGGCATGGGCTGGTTTTCTTTGATAGGAGTACCAAAGTTTGGTGTTCCGTCGGTATTCCACGTAAATTTCTGCATTCTTGGCGAGCGAAACTTGCCGCAGCCTTGTCCCATTTGCGAATTGGCATGGTACAAAATCCAATCTTCTTTACCATTAGGCGATTTGAAAAAAGAATTATGCCCAGGGGCAAAAACGCCATTTTCTGGAGATTGCTTAAATATAGGTTCAGGATGTTTTTTCCAACTTTTAGGAGCTAATAAATCAGCGTTTGTATCTGCACTGAGGATTCCTAACGAATAAAAATCCGTCCAGCAGCCACTTGCCGAATACACAATAAAGAGTTTTTTGCCATGTTTCAGAATCTGTGGACCTTCGTTTACGTTTACGTGCGAAAGATTTGGGTCATTTTTAATATCGCCATGTTTTTCCCAATCAAAATCCGAACTCGAAATTTTTGAACGTTTACCCTCAATCGTCCACGGATTTTTCATTTTGGCAATAAAAATATCTTGAGCTCCGTTTTTATTACCTTCCCAACCCGACCAAATCATATAAAGTTTACCATTATGCTCAAAAACATCGCCATCAATCGCCCATTTATTAGTTTCATCTGCAATTTGCCCCTTAAAAATCCATTCGCCTTGCATGGGGTCGTTTGATGGATTCTCCAAAACATACATTCGGTGGTTGTTATTATTACCATCATCGGCTGCAAAATACATATACCACTTGCCTGTAATAAAATGGATTTCGGGAGCCCACAATTCTTTTGAGTACATAGTGCCTTTTGGCGGAGTCCAGATGGTTTTACTTTCGGCAGTTTTTAAGTCGGCGAGGTTTTGGGTTTTCCATAGTTTTAGCTCGTTTTGGGTCGTGTGGGTATAATAATAGTAGCCGTCTTTATAAAAACTGTAAGGGTCGGCACCCGATGGCAAAAGCGGATTTGTAAATGTTTTTTGTTGCGAATACCCAGCCGAGTAAACTGCAAACACTAAGATTGCAAGAAATAATTGTTTCATTTTGAGGTTGAATAAATATGAACATATTCGAATAAAAAAATATCCGTTGAATATCATACATATTCAACGGATGAGTCATTAATTATTAGTAAAATCAATGAGATTCTCTATTGACCTCACTTCCAGATTTTCCAATCAAGAAGTTTAAATCTGCCCCTTCGTGCGATTGATTTACGGTCTCAATATATAGCTTTATGTATCCACGGTTGTAACCCAAATCAATAGCTTCCCAATTTTTGCGTCTTTCGGCGATTTCTTCTTCGCTCACATGCCAATGAATCTTACGGTTTGGTACATCAACCTCTATCATATCACCGTTTTGTACCAAAGCCAAATTACCACCAACTGCTGACTCGGGCGAAGCATGAAGAAATACTGTGCCATAAGCCGTACCACTCATTCGAGCATCGGAGATTCTGACCATATCCGTAATTCCTTTTTCAAGGATTTTCTTTGGTAAAGCCATGTTTCCAACCTCTGGCATTCCCGGGTAGCCTTTTGGACCGACATTTTTCATAACCATCACACAAGTTTCATCAATATCGAGTTCGGGGTCATCTATACGGGCGTGATAGTCTTCGATTGTTTCAAAAACAACTGCACGACCTTTATGTTGAAGTAAGTGAGGAGATGCCGCCGAAACCTTGATTACTGCCCCATTTTCACAAAGATTGCCTTTGACAACAGCAATTCCACCCTCATCAATCATCGGGTTTGCAGCAGGATAAATCACCTCTTCGTTCCAGTTTTTAGCATCTTTTGAGTTATCTACAATACTTTTACCATTGACCGAAACAGTATCTTTTCTCAAATGTTTTTCGATTTCTCGGATTACAACTGGCAGACCACCCGCATAGAAAAAATCCTCCATCAAAAACTTGCCCGATGGCATCAAATTGACCAAAAGAGGGATTTTACTACCGATTTTATCAAAATCATCAAGACTTACATCTACTCCGATTCGAGCAGCAATTGCCAATAAATGTAAAATCAAATTTGTTGAGCCGCCAACAGCAGCATTAACCATAATGGCATTCTCGAATGCTCCACGGGTCAAAACTTGCGACATCGTGAGGTTCTCTTTTACCATTTCTACGGCACGCATGCCGCTCATGTGAGCCATCATTTTTTTACGAGAATCTGCTGCTGGAATGGCAGATAAGCCTGGTAAGGTTAGCCCGAGAGCTTCAACCATACAAGCCATTGTAGAAGCTGTACCCATCGTAGAACAATGCCCAACACTTCGGCTCATACAAGATTCTGCTTCTTCAAATTCGGCATCGGTCATTTCGCCTCTTTTACGTGCTTCATCAAAACGCCAAACATCTGTACCCGAGCCAATGGTTCTACCCTGAAAACGACCGTTGAGCATTGGCCCACCTGGTACAACAATCGTTGGTAAATCTACACTGGCAGCACCCATCACGAGCGATGGCGTTGTTTTATCGCAGCCTGTCAGTAAGACGATTGCATCGAAAGGATTTCCTCTTATACTTTCTTCGACCGACATCGAAGCCAGATTTCGGTAAAGCATGGCTGTTGGTCGAATGAGTGTTTCGCCGAGCGACATAACAGGGAATTCGAGTGGAAATCCGCCCGCTTCGTAAACACCATTTTTTACAGATTGTGCAATCTCTCTGAAATGACCATTACAAGGAGTAACCTCCGACCACGTATTACAGATTCCGATAACAGGTTTGCCTTTAAATTGGTGTGCTGGATACCCCTGATTTTTAATCCAGCTTCGGTAAATCATGCCATCTTTACCTTCTTTACCGAACCAATCTTGACTGCGTAATTTTTGAGTAGTTTTTTCTTTAGACATTTGATTGAATAGAATAAGTTTTTCTGCAAAAAGGTGCTGAAATATTACGAAAGTCGCAATATTTTTTGTTTTTTTGCAGCCAATTTAACTAATAAATATCAACATTTATATAACATTATTTTTTTCTAATTAGTAATTAATTGATTATCAATGTTTTATTGGTTACAAAAATAATTTTGCTTGCCAATCTAAAATCATATTATTGTAGAACAAACTGATGATTTCTGAATAGTTTATTAATAATTAGTTGATTCTCAATTATCTGTATCGGAAATTTTAAGATTGTTAAACCTTTACCCAAAATAGTTACTTTTATGAACTTATTTGATACATTGAATGAGGCTTTGAGCGAAGATGTCGTATCAAAAATTGCCAAATTAACAGACGAAGAGCCTTCAAAAACCAGAAAGGCATTAGACGGCATTATGTACACGCTTGTTGCGGGGTTGATTCGCCGTACAGGAAGTACGATGAGTGTCAATATGCTTTTCAACCAGATTCAGAAGGGCAGCAAAGGTGGCGATTTGATAACCTCACCTATGAGTTATTTGGAGAAAAAAGATAAGTTAGAAGATATAACTAAAAATGGCGAAGGGCTTGTAAGTCAGATTTTCCCTGCTTATAAAAGCCCACTGATTAGTATGATTGGCACTTATGCGGCTATTAAAAAAAATTCTTCGACGATATATTCTTCTTTAATGGCTCCGATGCTAATTGATGCCGTAAGTAAAGAAATCTCTGATAAAAAGCTGGATGTTGATGGATTAGTTAATTATTTAGTTGAGCATCACGAGCCATTATTTCAGAAAGCACCTGAAGAATTGATGGAGAAAATGATTCCGTCATTAGGTCTTCAAGAGCTAACGTCCGGTAAGTTTACAGCTACCAAACGTGCTGCGGCAATATCTACTGCGTCTAAGCAACAAGTTATCAAACCTGTTTCGAGTTTAGATAAATCTTCATCATCCGAAGACAATGAATACTCTACCTCGTCGCCATTGCCGTTAAAATGGTTATTAATAGGTCTGGGTGTTGTTTTAGTGATTTCTGCTGCAATTTATTATTACTATAACTTTTATCAACCGTCTGCCGAACCAACTACCGAAGAAGAAGTTTCAATGGTTGATACGGTTGCTATTACAGAGACAGATTCGACTAAAATGATAGCAGATTCGTCAAAAGATTCTCTTGCGACAACACAAACTATCGGTGCTGGTATTGATGAACTTAGCTCGTTTGGTTCAAGCCTGAATGCTTATTTGGCAGATGCTACAAAACCTGCGGGTCAAATCGTTCCGATGGCTAATGTTAAATTTGGAAAAGGTACTGCAAAACCAGATACAGATTCTGATTTATTAGTTTCTGAATTAGCCGATTTGATGGCAAAGTACCCTAAGCTACAAGTGCAGATTCAAGGATACGCCAACGATGCAGGCGTGAATAATAATAAAATAGCACTAAGACGTGCGTTTGCTATTAAAACAATCTTAGAATCTAAAGGAATTGAAGCTAAAAGAATTGATGCAGTAGGTTCAGGCAATCAAGCTAATAAGGTTGATATTAAGGTAGTTACAAAATAAGTGTGTAATATTACCGAAACAAAAGAGCGATTTGAGACCCTCAAATCGCTCTTTTGTTATTCTATAAAATAACCCATTCCGGTTTTGGTCTGGATTAGTTTGGTATCAAATTCTTTGTCTACTTTTTTTCGTAAGAAATTGATATAAACCTCTATCACGTTGAGGCTATCAAAATTTTCTTTCCAAACGTCTTTGGCAATGTCATTTTTTGAAATGATTTTTCCTTTGTTTCTTACCAAGTACTCGAGTAAGTTAAATTCTTTTGGGGTCAAATCAATTTTTTTGCCATTTCGAATTACAATTTTACTTTCGAGATTCATTTCAAGGTCGCCAACTTTCAGGATATTACTAATATCGAATGAAGTATCTGTATTGGCTCTTTTCAAAAATACATTGACACGAGCTAAAAGCTCCCTAAAATCATACGGTGTGACGATATAATCATCAGCCCCGCTTTCAAAACCTTCGATTTTATCATCTGAGTCTCCGAATGCAGTAAGCATAATTATCGGAATCTGAGTGTCTTTCTGACGAATCTCGGCACAAACCTCATAGCCATTTTTGCCACCTCCGATATTTATATCAAGTATCAAAAGGTCAAATTTTTTTTGATTGAAGAATTTTAAAGCAAATTTGCTATCGTAAGCAATATCTACCTCAAAATCTTTTTCACGAAGACCTTTTGCCAGTGTCTGAGCAAGTTTTTGGTCGTCTTCGGTGATTAATATTTTCTTTTTTTCTACCATTCAAGTCTTTAAATCAAGCAATAGTTATTTTGTAATTATTTCTTTTGGAATAAACAATTGAAAAATCCATCCGAATCCAATTACCAGTACACATCCAATCGGATTTAACCACAAATAAGCGACTAAATCGTATTTCCAAATCAAAATTACCAAAATTTGTGAGATAACAGCACTATAAAAGGTAGCTTTTGAGCCAATTTTCTTAAAATAGAATGCCACAAGGAAGATTCCGAGGATTACACCATAAAACCATGACCCCAAAATATTGACCAACTCAATCATGCTGCTACCCAGATTATTGGCAAACTGGGCTACAATAATACAGAAAATCCCCCACAAAACAGTAAAAACCTTTGAGGCGTTGAGTTCGAGTTTTTCGGTCAATTCTTTTTTTGTGGTTTTTCGGTAAATATCAATGACGGTTGTTGAAGCCAGCGAATTATATGCAGAAGCCACAGAACCCATTGAAGCCGAGAAGATTACGGCTATTAAAAGTCCGATTAATCCATGTGGAAGATAATCAAGTACAAACCTCAAAAAAACATAGTTTACATCGTTGGCATCGGCAGTTGAATCATTCATTTTTATTAAACCAACAACCTTGCTTTTGACTTCTTTGATTTCGGTTTCTATTGCTTTGATATTCTCCTTTGATTTTAATATTTCTTGATTATCAGTTGATTTTATATTTTTTTGTAGGGTAATTATCTCATTTTTTCGTTTTTCTGAAAGCTGATTATGGTGTGTCTCTAACTGACCAAACTCAGTAGCATACTGGCTACTTCTTAGTTTGTCGGTTTCGACCTTATTAAAAAAAACAGGCGAAGGGTTATATTGGTAAAATACAAAAACCAAAACCCCGATTAGAAGGATTCCGAATTGCATCGGAATCTTCAAAAGACCATTCATAACCAAACCCAAACGGCTTTGAGTAACGCTTTCGCCTGTTAAATAACGACTCACCTGCGACTGGTCAGTACCAAAATAAGAGAGTTGTAAGAAAAAACCAGCAATCAGCCCTGACCATACATTATAACGGTCTTGCGGATTAAAATCAAAATTTATAATATTTAATCTTTCGGCTTTACCCGCTACTTTTAAGGCATCTACCAAACCCATATCTTGAGGTAGCATTTGCACAACCAAAACCCCAGCAAAAACCATAGCTGCCGTAACAATCAACATTTGTTGCAGGTGCGTATATGAGATTGCTTTTGTGCCGCCAATGACGGTGTAGGTCAGCACAATACCACCCATGATGATATTAGTGTAAAAAATATCCCACCCAAAAATGGTTGATAGAATAATTGAGGGGGCGTAAATCGAAATACCTGTCGAAAGCCCTCGCTGAACCAAAAAAAGCAGGGCTGTAAAAATCCGAACTCTTGAATCAAATCGAGATTCGAGGTATTCATAAGCGGTATAGACTTTTAGCCGATGAAATATTGGAATAAATGTGATGCACAAGACAATCATCGCAAGTGGAAGTCCAAAATAGAATTGAACGAATCTCATTCCATCCGAAAACCCTTGACCTGGTGCAGATAAAAATGTTACGGCACTTGCTTGCGTTGCCATGACAGAAAGCCCTACATGATACCACGGAAGTGATTGATTGCCAAGTAAATATCCGTCAATGTTTGTGTCGTTTCGATTTTTATAAACGCCGTAAACTATGATAAAAAGGAGGGTGATAGATAGGGTTATCCAGTCTAATAGAGTCATGGTTTTAGGTAAGAAACTGTTTTTGTAACTGTTGAATAGTAAATAGATGTTTTATGAAAAGTATTTTGTGAGCCAATAAAAAATTGCGATTTGAATGATAAGTACCCCAATGACAAAATAATATACATTATTCCATGCCTTTAGAATTGGAGATTTGTCTTCTTTTTCTTGCATTTATGATGGGTTGATTTTTGATAAATATGATTAATCTCTTATTTTGGTTCAACAATTGTTAGCATCTGCACCGCTTTTGCCAAAAGATTGCTTGAGGGGTATCCTTGAATAAAATCTTTTAATCCTTGAATATATAATTCTTTTTTCTCGGTTTTGGCTAATAAAATAACTCTTAGCATCGCAAATTTATCTTCTATACTTGTACCAGTGTAAGTTACTAAACCCTCTTCTGCCATTATCAGTGCTGAATCAAAACTTTCGTTTTCGTACATCTTAAATGCTTGAGAATAAACAGTATTAGCCTTAGACTCGGTATCACTTGTTATTTGAGTATTACCTCTCAAAAGCTGACGTGCATAAGTAGAGGTTGGGTATTTACTCATCAATGCTTGTCTGAATGGGCTTGTGGCTTGGTTGTCAGATAATAAAGTTAAAAAGTACAAGGCCTCTGGCTCGTGCTGGGTTTCTGGAAATCTCGCCAACAAAGTCTGGAAAGCATCACGGGCATTATCAGGTTCATTAAATTGCAACTTGTAAATCTTACCCAAATGATAGTATGCTTCTTCTACTTTCTTTTTAGAAGCTGCCAGTTTTTCGGGTGTTGCAGGAACTGCCGCCATCATTTCTTTTTTCTTATCTTCAATTGCTTTGGCATCGGCAATCGCTTTTTGTTTTTCAATTTCTTCTTTACTCAGTTGATTATCAGTTTTCTGTGGGTTGTTTTCTACTGTTCCTTTTTCTAACTTTATCGAAATCGTACCTGCTTCTTTATCTCTACGTCGCCAGTTATCGTCTAACTGTCGGCTCCCCCAAACCTGCATAAATTCGGTTTTACCTCGTGTTATTAGAAGCGGGTCATACAGTACCCAACGTTTTTCATTATTATTAGACACAGTTGTTATGACAGCGTTGCTTTTTGCTGCTAATTTTTGTGCCAATTCTATTTGCCTTTTTTCTTCTTCTTGTTTTTGTTTGATTGCTTGTTCGAGCGTTTGTTCAAGTGCAAGCGGATTCATCGCTGCTAATTTTTGCAGACTATCTTCTAAAATAATTGTATTTCGATACTTTACAAAGTCGGATAACGACAAAGCTCTCTTCTCAATTCTACTGAATTCGGTCGAATTTTTAGGTAATTCTCTCAGCGTACTATCGTAATATAGGCTTGCATCACTATATTTTTGAAGCTGATTATAGTGTAATTCGGCTAATTCGAGATAACTAAATGCCTTTTGAGTTGGATTATTTGTCGAATTCTGAATCGAAGCATTGAAGTATTGAATAGCCTTTGGATAATTACCCTTCGTAACTTCGAGCTTACCCATTGTTGCGTATATTTTATCCTTCAAATCGCTATTTTTGCGGTCTTTTAACATTTGTGCAAAACTCTCTTGCACATTTACACTGCTACCACGCTTGGATGCCGATGCCAAAAGAGCATTCAGGCGAGCGTAGAATTCCATATCATAATTTGGGCGATTATTGGCAACTGCTTGGTAGTGTGGTAATGCCAAATTGGGGAGTTTGAGTTTTTCGTACATTTGCCCAGCCGCAAAATGCACCCGTGCTTTTTTCTCCGATTTTTTCATCAATTTGAGTGCTTCTTCGATAATCGCTACCGAGACAGCATACTCGTCTTGTTGCTGATGTAGGTATGCTTTTACTAAGTAATAATCGGCAGTATTTTTATCGTTTAGGTCAGATTCTTTAAGGCTTTCGGCAACTTTTAGAGCAGATGGATAGTCTTTTTCTTCGGTGTATGCACGCATCAGCCAAATCATCGCAGCGTGTTTTTGGTTTGGGTCTTTGCCTGTCGAGTTCAAATATTTGAATATTTCAATGGCATTCAAAAAATCACCCTTATACATTCGAGCTTTACCCAAAAGGAGGTAGGCTTCGTCGAGGTATTTAGAATTTGAATGACGCTCTGCAATGAGTGATGTTTTTTTAATTACTTCATCAATCTGGGTTTTGGGGCTACCTGTCAGAATATCAAAACCAGTTTTTTTGCCAATATCTTCGACAGCGTTTGCACTATTATTCAAATTACTTAATCCTTGTTGAGCTTGCTGAAAACCACTCGTTTTGCTTTGTTGATTGTTTAATCCACCACTATTATTGCCAAATGTAGAGATTGAGGCACTATTGCCATTGCCCAAATCACGGCGAAGCCCGTTTTCGGTAACTTGGGTATTACTTCCCAAACTTGATTGTCCGTTTTGCCCTCCCGAATTGATATTCCCTAAGTTTCCAAAATTAAAGGCATCACCTCCAGAGCTTTCGAGAAGGGTAGAGTCTATCGGCATCAAAACTGGAAGCAGACCACTGTAATTCTCGGTATAATTACGACCAATTCCTTTTTCGGCATATTTCATGCCCTCACGAGCAATGATAAGCGAATTGAATTTGGCATTTGTATTATGCCAAGCCTTGCTCACAGGATTATTGCTAAACTGGGAGCATGAAGCCGCAATGACTGCTAATATACTGATGGTAAAAAAGCTCGATTTCAAAGTATATTGATTATTAAAAACTAAATGTTGTACTGAATCTTATTGTTATTTTAACGTACTAATGTAACCTAAAAGTATCTAAATTGATGCCAAATTCGTTATTCTAACGTATAATTTACAAAATATGAGTCAATTTGCCTTCTGCAGTTTTGAGGGTATATTCGTAGCCTATTTTGTATAACTCTTTGGCTTTTGTAACATTAAAACCATCAAATTTGTATAATTCGGGTGGTTCGATTGCCAAATCGCATCGTTTGAGTTTCTGAATCGAGTTATTTCGAATTGCTATATGAAGGCTTTTTGAGAGTACATCTTTCATCGAATTGATGGGCATTCCTTCGCCAATCGGCATGACATTGACACCGATAATAAAATCGCAAGTTGATTCGAGCGGTTCAATCGGAATGTTATTTAGTACCCCGCCATCAATCAACAATCGGTCTTGATAACGAATTGGCTCAAAAATACCTGGCAGACAGCACGAAGCAAGAATCGGAGTGATTAACTCTCCTCTGTCAAAATACACTACTTCGCCTTTTTCGATGTCGGTCGCTGTAATAGTCAATGGTAATTTGAGATTCTCGAACGAATCATGCGATAAATATTTAGCAAAAAGTGCTTGTGTAGATTCGATTTTGAATAATCCAAAACGATTGAAAGCAGGTTTTAGGGTTCGTAAAATACTTGTTGAAAGAATTACATCGAGGATAAATTCGGGCGAGTAGCCACCTGCAGTCATAGCTCCTACAATCGAGCCTGCACTTGTGCCTGCAATGGCATTTGGTTTGATTCCTAATTCGTTGAGAGCCTTCAAAACCCCCAAATGTGCTATACCTTTTGCTCCGCCACCCGATAATGCTAAACCAATTTTCATGTGTTAATGCGTAAAGTTGTTTAGCAAAAGTATTGTTTTTTAGAGGATATTCAAACAAATAAAAAAGGGCGATTGTGATTCGCCCCAACCAATTATTGAAATATTCTCATTTTTGAAGTTTTGTAACGATTGTACCCCCCATTAAGCTACCTTTCGGTAAGATTCGGTTTTGACGATTCCGATATTTGGAGCAAACCATTCAACAGCATCAATCGTAAAACTCATCATGGTTTTCATGGTGATGGTACTCGTTATTTTGTAGCAATCCCAAGTACCAGCGGGTGTCGTAATACTCTCTTTGCTCTCAACTTTGCGGTTTGATACTTTTAGATTAATACCCATAAGTCGCATATTTTCCATGAAAGCATCTCCAGTGAGTTCGTTTTCGGGTAATGTTGCTCCAACCGACATATTGTTGGGATACGAAATGTAAGAATCGCTCAACTTCATTGTCATATTCTTAAAACTGGACTGCTGCTCGGCTGGCATCATCGCTTTCATATCAATCGAAAAACTCCCATTGACACACTTATAAATGCCTTCGCCTTTAAGAGTTTCTTTACCTTTTTTGTCAAAATTGGTCGTGCTAACTTTTGATTCCGAACCCGAAGTCGAAAGCACTTTATATTGAATCATACCACTTGGCTCACCTTTTTTATCGGTGATGGTCATTTCCATCAAAGCATTATTCGTAAAAAGGTGATAGGCATTGCAGTCTTGTGAAAAAGTTTTTGCCGAAATAAACAAGATGAAGTAAAGGATGAGTTTTTTCATGGTAGCTATCTGATTTATTGCTAAAAGTACGAATTGTACGTGTATTTTTAAAGTGGCAAATCGAAATTTTACTAAACGGTTTTGGCATTGATATTATCAATAATCAAAAACAAAAATATTTACGTTTATAGGTTACTAAAAACTTTTTAAATTCTAACAATTATATTTATGAAGAAAATCGCTTTTTTTATCACAGTATTTTTATTGAGTTCGATTATGAGTTTTGCCAATAACCCAGATGCGATTTTGGGGGTTTGGAAAAACGGTGAAGGTACGGGGCTTGTCCAGATTTATAAAAAAGGAGATAAATACTACGGCAAAATTGTGTGGCTCAAAGTAATGACTAATGCCGACGGAACACCCAGAACAGATATAAATAATCCTGAAGAAAAACTAAAGACTCGCTCACTGAAAGGGTTAGAAAATTTAAGAGATTTTAAACACGCAGGCGATAATAAATGGGATGGAGGACAGGTATATGACCCCAAAACGGGTAATGATTATAGTTGCGAAATGACCCTCGTTGATGAGAATACACTCGAGGTTAGAGGTTATATTGGTATTTCGCTTTTTGGTCGTACTGATGTATGGAAACGCCAAGTGAAGAAATAATAGAAAAAAGTGGGAGATTCGACAACCTCCCATTTTTCTTTTTATGGACTCACTAAATTAATACTAATATTGAAATAGAAAGGATTTTGAAGTGTATTTGAGACTCGGGCTATCTCGTTTTTCTCAGGGTTCTGAGTATTGTAAACATTAAACCTACCATTTACACGCAGACCAGCTTGGGCAGAAAGCCAAATGAAATTCTTAATCTGGCGTTCGTAGCTGATTCGTGGCTTGATTTCGCCTCTTCTCAAATATCCGCTATTTTCGCCCAAATAATAAGCGTTTCCTTCGAGTTCGTAGCCTAAAAGCAACATAGAAGTTGTGCCAAAGTTTCTTCTCAGAGCCGCTCTTGAAGGCAATAAAACCTCAAGTCCCCATTTAGGATTAAACGTTTTGTTATAAAGAAAAACAGGTACATAAATCAATTCTCCAAGCCTGTAAGTACGAGCAGCACCGATTCCCCACATTAAATTATCGCTCTTTTTCCAACCATAAATCGCTGCGGCACTATAAGTCATTTGTTTTGAATTTATCTCATCTAAATTGCGGTACGTACCGTTCAAATCGGCATTTCCCTGAAAAATCAAGAAGTTTTTATCATTCAATGGTTTAAAAATAGTTGCGTTTAGACCAGTTGTTCGGAGTCCATTCTCAAAAAGATTATCTTTAAATTCGGTCGAAGAAGTATGATGCCCACGGTCGAAACTCGTGTTCCAGTAAGTAAGTCCGAGACTCAATATAAAATTTGACCTCGAAATAACCGGTGTATTAAATGCTAATCTTAGTCCTCTTGCCAAATTCACGTTGCTGTGTTTGGGCATTGCACTGCTGACAATATTGCTCGATTCGATGTCGAACGGTGTTTGTAATTCGTAGCCTATCGAAATAAATCTGGTTGGCGAAAGGTAAAGTACTTTTTGGGTACAGAATGTTTTAATTTTTGTATCGTCGGCATCGCCATAAGCCGAAAAATCTTCGATTGCAGTCGTATCTGTTTGAGCAAAGACTTTTAGACTTAATCCGATAAATAGTAATACTATTTTTTTCATTTTAAGATTTTGTTGTTGATTGATTTACGTATAACCAATAAAAGTGACTTTTTGCTTATTGATTATATCTATTGTCAAGGATTTAGCTTATGTATTAATTCTTCAATTACTATCGGAAAATGCTGGTGCTCAAGGATTTGTACTTTATGAGCAACATCTTCGGGGCTATCGGCTGGAGAAACCTCACAGGCTGCTTGAAAGATGATTCCACCCTCATCGTAATGCTCGTTTACATAGTGAATCGTTATACCAGATTCTGTTTCATGGTTTGCCACAACTGCCTCATGCACAAAATGCCCCCACATACCTTTTCCGCCGTATTTAGGAAGCAAAGCAGGGTGAATATTGATGATTTTATTTGGATAAGCTTTTACCAAATATTCAGGAATCAGCCATAAAAAACCAGCCAAAACGATAAAATCTATTTCTTGTTTTTGTAGAATATCTAAAATTTTTTGGGTTTTTGTGAATGTGAATTTATCGAAAATTAATGTAGGGATGTGCAGTTTACGTCCTCTTTCGATTACTCCAGCTTCTGGATTGTTAGTTAAAAACAGCTCAATACTAATTGATTGATTATCAGCAAAGTACTCTACGATTCGTTGAGCATTAGAACCCGACCCCGATGCAAAAATGGCAATTTTCAAATCTTATAAATGTTTAATTAAATAAAAACCATACTGCCTACTCCGATAAGCATAATTGCTTTGCAGACTGCACTCAAATAACCAAAATCTCTTTTTTTATCGGCTCTATAAATCTTAACGATTAACCAAGCGATTGGCAATAACAAAACTAAAAAAACGATTGAGAGTTTTTGATTCTGAAGCGAAAATGCCATCGAAAACAATATCACTACAAAACTACAAATAAATATGTAAAGCAGGATTTTAGTGCGGCGGAAACCCCAAATAATAGGGAGGGTTCGGCATCCATGACGGGCATCGCCACGGATGTCTTCCATGTCTTTTATGATTTCTCTGATAAGCGAAATCGCAAAAGCAAATAAAGCATAAATGTAAACTTCACTTTGTTTTCTTTGAAAATAAATACCTACCACAATCAAAGACAGGGCCGTAAGAAAAGCAACTAAAAGATTGCCGATGAATGCCTGCCTTTTGAATCTTTCGGAATAAAACCACAAAAAAGAGATAGCAAAAAAATCTAATAAAAATATCTTCAAACTGAGCCAAAGTCCTATCAACAAGCCAGTTATATTCAATATCTGGTGTAGGATAATTGCCCAACGTCGTTTGATTAATCTGCCTATGATAACTTCGTTTGGCTTATTGATTATGTCAATTTTTATATCAAAATAATCATTGATGATATAGCCAGCCGCCGCAATACAAACCGTAGAAAAACAGAGTGCATTAAGCCTAAAATCTGTAATAAAAGTCCAATAATCTTCTCGTGGTCCGATAAGAAAAATCCGAGTCATGTATTGGGTCAATACGATGATAATGAGATTTTTATAACGAACTAATTTAAAGAATCCAGCAAAAGATTGGCTTAGAGAGGGCTTATTCATATTTTCAAAGTTAATAAATAAAACAGAAATTTCATCTAAAATGTTGCTTGGTGGTGAAAATTGTTTTACATAACTCATTGATTTACAATAATTTGATAAATAGCTTTTTGTTTTTTAATCATTACTTAATCTGCTATGGGACTTTTTTTGGAGATACTTTGTTCTCAATAAGAATCTTTTGGAGATATTTCTCATTAGATTCTGAAACACTAAATGATTTTAATCTTTACATGAAAATCGGAATTGTTTGTTATCCCACTTTTGGTGGGAGTGGCGTGGTGGCTACCGAACTCGGAAAAGCCCTTGCTAAAAAAGGACATGAAGTACATTTTATTACTTATACGCAGCCTATTCGCTTAGATTTTTTTAACGAAAATATTTTTTATCACGAAGTAAATATTTCGAGTTATCCGCTTTTTCAATATCCACCTTATGAATCTGCATTAGCTGGTAAAATGGTAGATGTTGTCAAGTACGAAAAACTCGATTTACTGCACGTTCATTATGCGATTCCGCACGCAACTTCTGCTTTTTTAGCAAAACAGATTTTGAAATGCCACGGAATCAATATTCCGGTAGTTACAACACTTCATGGTACAGACATCACAATTATTGGTAAAGACCCTACCTACACACCAGTTATTACATTTAGTATCAATGAGTCAGATGGTGTTACTTCGGTTTCTGCCGATTTACGAAAAGATACCTTCGATACATTTGATATTAAAAATGAGATTGATGTAATTCCGAACTTTGTTGATTTAGAGCGTTTTAAGAAACATCCAAAAGAGCATTTTAAAAAAATTATCTGCCCAAATGGCGAAAAATTGCTTGTGCATACATCAAACTTTAGAAAAGTTAAGCGTATAGATGATATTATCAGGATGTATGCCAAGGTAAAACAGTTTGTACCGAGTAAACTACTTTTGGTCGGTGATGGTCCCGAACGTGTTGCCATGGAGCATCTCAGTCGTGAGTTAGGTCTCGAAGATTGCGTACGGTTTGTAGGTAAATTAGATGCCATAGAAGAGGTGCTTTCGGTTGCTGATTTGTTTATAATGCCTTCCGAAAAAGAAAGTTTTGGCTTGGCAGCTCTCGAAGCAATGGCTTGCGAAGTACCAGTAATTTCTTCTAATACGGGTGGTTTGCCTGAGCTGAATGTACAAGGAGTTACAGGTTTTTTGAGCAATGTCGGTGATATTGACGATATGGTAAAAAATGCGGTGTATATCTTGCAAGATGAAAATTTACCAATTTTTAAGGCAAATGCCTTAGCTCATGCTAAAAAATTTGATATTTCGCAGATTGTACCGATGTATGAAGCTCATTATGAAAGAGTTGTAGCGAAAGTGAAAAACGAAAATTAATACTTTGTAAATGAAATTATCATGCTGAACGCCCGCTTTTTAGCGGGCGTTTTTGTTTCCCATTTTTGAGAAAAGTGTCCCATTTACGGACACTTTTTTGTTTTGTAATTCATTGTAAACTATTGATATATAGGATTTTATGTGCTGGCATGCTCGTTGTAGAATAGAATGTGTAATTTATGAAAAATGCTCGAAAATAAAACAAAATGGATAGAGAAATCAACGAGGTAGCAATCAGAAAACAAAAAAGTAAACGATTTTTATGGATTGGAGTCGTGGTGATTTTAGTGGCCGCTGGTGTTTGGCTGCTCAGAGGTAGTCTTAAAAATACAGTAAAGCGTTCCGAAATCCGATTAGCAGTGGCAGAAATTGGACCAATCGAAAATACACTTTCTGCGACGGGTGAGGTTCAACCCGAATTTGAGCAAGTCATCACCAGTCCAATTACGGCTGCTATCCAAAATGTTTTTTTAGATGCAGGGGCTATTGTAAAAACGGGTGATAAAATCTTGGAATTGGATAAAACTATTACCGAATTCGATTTGTCGAAACAGAAAACCCAACTCGAACAAAAGAAAAACAATATCGTAAAACAAAAGTGGGATTTAGAAAAAAACTACTATGACCTCCGAATTAATGATTCGATTAAGGGTCTGAAAATCAATAGTTTAAGGGCAGATTTAGAAAATGCCAAGCGACTTCATAAAGCTGGTGGGGGTACTCGTGAAGCTATTGAACAAGCCGACTTAAACCTCAAAATTGCGATTCTTGAAAAACACCAACTCGAAAACGACATAAAAGTAAAACAGCAGACAATCAGAGCCGATATAAAAGATGCAGAGTTATCATCGCAGATTCAGAGTAATGATTTATCTCAACTCGAATACAAACTCCGCAATGCAAATATCGTAGCCAATCGCAGTGGAGTTTTGACCTTTGTCAATAAAAACCTCGGTGTCAAAGTAAGCGAAGGCGAGATTTTGGCTCGATTGGCAGACTTACGAGGTTTTAGGTTAATTGGTTCAATATCAGATAGTTATATAGACAATGTAAAGGTGGGTATGAGTACAATCGTACGTATCAACAATGAAGTTTTGAAAGGTACGCTTGTCAATATCCAGCCATCGGTTCAGAATAATATCATTCGTTTTGATGTATCGCTCGAAGACAAAATCAATAAATCTTTGCGTCCGAATATGAAAGTTGAGGTTTACCTTGTTACCGAAGCTAAAAATAAAACGGTCAGAGTTGCCAACGGTGCAGCATTCAACGGGGCGAGTGTTCAAGATATTTTTGTGATGAAAAAAGATGGTAAAGCCGAACGCCGAACGGTAAAAATGGGACTTGCTAATTTTGACTATGTTGAGATTTTGGAAGGCATCAGTGCTGGCGAAACGGTCATTATCACCGATTTAAGTAAGTTTAAAAATGCTACCGAATTAGAAATTCAACAATAAGCTATTGAAATGATGAACACAAGATTTGAAAAAGCTATAAAAATTGGGGCAATTGGCGTTTTGTTTTTAGCACTTCAAGCTAATGCTCAAACTCAACTGACGCTTGTTGAAGTTGTTGAGATGTCAAAAAATCAGTCAATTGCGGCTCGGCAAGCTGCAACAACAAAAGAAACAAAGTTTTGGGAGTACCGCACCTTTCAGTCAAATTATAAACCTCAACTCAAACTCGAAGGTAATTTACCTGCTTTTTCGAGGGCGTTTCGTGAGGTAATTCAGCCTGATGGAACAATTCAGTTTCAACCGATTCGGTACAATAATTCATCGCTGAATCTTTCGCTTTTACAATCGGTAACTCAGACTGGCGGAACGATTTACGCTACGACTCAATTGCAGAGATTCGATGATTTTCAACGAAAAAACGTACTTTATAATGGTACTCCGTTCGGAATCGGTTATGAGCAGCCACTTTTTAAGTTTAATCCGCTTAAATGGGATAAAAAAATTGAGCCTTTGAAATTTGATGAAAGTAAACAAACTTATATCGAATCACTCGAAAAAATAGCCATCAATGCAACATTGTATTATTTTGATTTATTGATTGCTCAGGTCAATTTACAGATTGCCGAAACCAATTTATCGAATACCGAAAATATCCTAAAAATCGCCAACGAAAAATATGATATTGGCAAAAATACCCGAAACGAAATTTTGCAGATTGAACTCGAAATCTTGAAAGCAAAAAAGGCTGTAGGTACTGCCAAACGTGATTTGGAGATAGCCACACTAAACCTGAAAGCCTACACAGGGTTGCAGAATGAAAGTAAAATTGAGTTGAATATTCCGACCCAACTTTCGTCGGTTAGTATAAATTCACAAAAGGCTCTGGATGAAGCGTTTGAGAATCGGGGAGATGCAATTTCTTTCAAACGCCAAATGCTCGAAGCCGAGCGAATGGTTGATAAGGCTATCGGAGATAATGGGCTAAATGCTACATTATCAGCTACTTATGGGTTCTCGAATCGAGGGCTGAATCTGGCAGAACTTTATGCCAGCCCCAAAAGCCAGCAAACAGTTGAGGTGCAATTAGACATACCGATTTTGGATTGGGGACGCTCAAAATCTCGATTAAAAACCGCCGAAGCTCAGCGTAAACTAACAGAATATACGGTGGAGCAAGACAAACAGAATTTTAAACAGCAAATTTATACGCAAGTTACGCTTTTTGAAATGCTAAAAGAGCAATTGACGCTGACCGAACAAGCCGATAAAATTGCATCCGAAAAGTTTAAAATTTCCAATGAAAGGTATATTTTGGGTAACCTGAGCATTACAGATTTGAGTATCTCGATTCAAGAAAAAGACCAAGCCAAAAGAGATTATATCGGAGCATTACGAGATTATTGGGGGGCTTTTTATCAACTCCGCCGTCTTACGCTTTTTGACTTTGAGCGAAACACCAAGATTACATACTAAATACAATAATATCAATTTTAATACTTATTCCTCAAGAAAATGATTATACTACAAAACATTGAAAAAGTCTATCGCACAAGTACCATCGAAACTCTTGCCTTGAATAATATCAATTTGACCGTCGAAAAAGGTGAGTTTTTATCAATTATGGGTCCTTCGGGTTGTGGCAAAAGTACGCTTTTGAACGTAATAGGTTTACTCGATGAGCCTTCGAGCGGGGAGGTCAAGATTGATGGTAAACGAGCAAGTGGTCTTCCTGACAAAGAGCTGTCGAGATTCAGAAATGAGAAACTTGGTTTCGTATTTCAGAGCTATCACCTCATAAACGATTTGCCAGTTTTAGATAATGTGGAGTTACCGCTGCTGTATCGTAAAATTTCGGGTGCCGAACGCCGAAGTATGGCAATTGAAGCCCTCGAAAAAGTAGGTTTAAGCAATCGAATGAAACATTATCCGTCGCAGCTTTCGGGTGGACAACGCCAAAGAGTAGCGATAGCACGGGCAATTATTGGTAAACCCGAAATCATTTTGGCAGACGAACCAACTGGTAATTTGGACAGTACGATGGGAAATGAAATTATGGATATTTTGATGAACCTCAACAAAAACGAAGGTACTACGATTGTGATGGTTACACACGACGAAAACATGTCTAAAAGAACCGACCGATTGGTGAGATTATTTGATGGAAGCCAAGTGATGTGATTGGTATTGAACCTTTAAAAACTTTATGAAAAATGCTTAAAAATTATCTAAAAATAACATTAGCGGTACTCAAACGCCGAAAATTCTTTACGTTTATCAGCTTGTTTGGTATCAGCATGACACTCACCATTTTGGTTGTGATAACTGCTTTTCTCGACCATCTTTTTTCGGCTGGTTATCCCGAAATAAATAGAGATAAATCTTTATACTCAATGACCTTAGAAGAACTTGACACCAAAAATCAAGGTCAGCAGGCGGGACCGATGAGTTTTACATTCATCAACAAATACATAAAAACGCTAAAAATACCCGAAAAAATATCATTGACTTCGATGGTTTCTACGGCGAATATGTACCTTAATGACAATAAAATAAGGGTATTTTTTAAATATACCGATGTTCCGTTTTGGGAGATTCACCAGTTTGATTTCTTAGAAGGAAAATCCTACACCCAGCAACAAATTGATAACAACGAATTTATTGCAATTATCAATGAAGATTTACGTGATAAATACTTCGGGAAAGGCGTTTCATGTGTGGGTAAAACTATCGAATTAGACAATCAGAGATTCAGAATTGTAGGAGTAGTAAAGGGAGTGCCAATAACTCGCCCACATACCTCTTCTGATATTTATTTGCCATATAACACCACCAAAAAAGACCTAAAAGACCAGCATTATCGAGGTAATTTTGCCGCAATCGTTTTGGCAAAAGACAAAGCAGATTTACCCAAAATTAAAGCT
The DNA here is from genome assembly GCA_030463445.1 of Euplotes aediculatus. Classification (NCBI taxonomy): domain Eukaryota; phylum Ciliophora; class Spirotrichea; order Euplotida; family Euplotidae; genus Euplotes; species Euplotes aediculatus. Next base: position 20,508 of record JAQGFW010031483.1, read on the forward strand.
GAATTTGCTGACGTTGCCCGTAAAATTCCGATTGTTGCGAGAGATGGCTTCAAACCCGATAAACTCAATGTACGGCTGGATGATTATGTCGAAAGTTTTGTTAAAAATTTGTTCAGGAGCAATGATAACACTGCATTTCTTTACTCTACGCTTGTTTTGTTGGCATTGGTTTTTATGTCGTTGCCAGCCATAAATCTAATAAATATCAATACGAGTCGTATTCTTGAAAGAGCCTCCGAAATCGGTATTCGCAAGGCATTTGGAGCGTCTTCTAATGTTTTGGTCGGGCAGTTTATCGTCGAGAATATCATATTGACACTAATAGGTGGATTCATCTCAATAATACTCTCATTGCTGATTATTATGTACATCAATACCAGTCAGATAATCCCAAATTCTGATTTAGTCATCAACTGGAAAGTTCTTGGTATTGCCATATTGGCAAGCCTTGTATTTGGTTTATTGTCAGGTGTTTATCCTGCATGGCGTATGTCTAAAATGCAAATTGTAGATGCCCTCAAAGCATAAAATTATTCAATAAAATCACTTTTAAATTATGATAAAGCACTTATTTAAACTCATTTGGAAGAAGAAAAAAAGTAGTATGCTTATGATGCTCGAAATCTTCATTTCGTTTCTAATTCTATTTGCGGTCTCTACAATGGCAGTTTATAACATAAACAATTATGCTAATCCTTCGGGAATCCGTTCGGAGAACGTATGGGCTGTTTTTTATAATTTCAATACCGAAAATGACAGCCTAAGAACCATTTATAAGGATTTGACCAAACAAAAACTCAAAAGTTATAGAGAAGTAGAGTCTTTTTCTTATGCTTCAAACAATATTCCGTATGCGTTTAGTACCTCAAACTGGGCGTTTCAGCATAGCGGAAAAAACGTCTTGGCTGATGTCATCAATGTAGAGCCAGATTTTCAACAAATACTTGGTATTGAAGTTTCAGAAGGGCGTTGGTTTACCAAAGCCGACCAAGTAGCCAAAAATATTCCCGTTGTGATTTCGAGAAAGATGAAAAACGAACTCTTTGGAGATGAAAAAGCAGTTGGCAAACTAATCGGCAAAGAAACTAAATATGTTGTGATTGGTATTGTAGATAATTTCAAGCACAATAGCGATTTTCAGGAATTATCATTTACGGTATTTCAGCCGTCCGAAAAATGGGATAATCAGATGATTATAAAAGTAAAAGACGGTACAAACGCAGATTTTGAAGCCAAAATGACCAAAGAATTACTCAATCTTGGCAAAGATTGGAGTGTGGAGGTGCAGCAGCTCGAATCTATGCGTGAGGGAAAAAATAAATTTGTTTTGGTTCCGATTTTGGTATTGTTTATTATCTGCGGTTTTTTGGTTTTTAATGTAACATTAGGGCTTTTTGGAGTACTTTTTCAGACAATCAGCCAACGTAAACAAGAAATTGGTATCCGTCGAGCTATCGGTGCAAACCAAGGTCATATCTTGTGGCATTTTATTGGCGAAACCACCGTTATTGCCACTTTTGGCGTAACATTAGGCTTATTTTTTGCGGTTCAGTTTCCGTTGCTCAATGTATTTGACCTCTCAACAAGTACCTACATTTTGGGAATGTTTTTAGCTTTTATTTTTATATATATATTGGTCGTGATTTGTGCATTTTTGCCAAGCAAACAAGCCTCAAAGATTTATCCTGCATTGGCACTGCACGAGGGATAATTTGGTAAAATAATGTAACCCAAAACTGGATTTGTGCATCTAAAAATCAAGTTGTAGTATTTTTTATACAACTTGATTTTTTACTTAATCACGCTAAAATGAAAAAGCTCAAACAAACCATTGTAGTTTTCTTACTCACTTCGGTAAATCTTGTATTTGCTCAACAATTAGACTCAAAAATTGATAGCCTAATTGCTACTACTTTTGTAGATAAAGCAGGGCCGGGGGGTGTTTTTATGATTGCCCAAAATGGTAAACCAATTTATCAAAAAGCCTTCGGAAAAGCAAATTTGGAATTAGATGTAAATATGACCCCATCACATGTTTTCCAGATAGGTTCGATGACAAAACAATTTACTGCAATCTCGATTTTGATATTGGAAGAACAAGGCAAATTGAATACAAGTGATACCATTTCTAAATATATTCCAGATTATCCATCAGGAAACAAAATCACGATTCATCATTTGCTCACGCATACGTCGGGTATCAAAGACTTTACTAAGATGAAATCGCTCCGTGACATTGCACAGAAAGAAATGACACCTAAAATGATGGTAGATTTCTTTAAAAATGAGCCAATGGATTTTGTACCGGGCGAAAAATTTGAGTACAATAATTCGGGTTATGTACTTTTAGGATATATAATTGAGTTGGTTTCTGGAGAGAAATATGAAGATTTTATCGCAAATCATATTTTTAAGAAAGCTAAAATGCAGTATTCGTACTACAACAGTGACCGACAAGTTATTCAGAATAGAGCATACGGTTATCATAAAAAAGGAGATATTTTTGTAAACAAAACTATCATAAATTACAGTGTTCCATTTTCATCGGGTTCGTTGATGTCCACACCTGAAGATATGCTAAAATGGCAAAATGCCTTAAATCAAAATTTGATTTTGAAGGCTGAAACTACCAAAAAGGCATTTACAAAATATAAATTGAATAATGGCGAAGAATTTACCTATGGCTATGGATGGCATATTAGAGAAATAAACAAAACCCCAGCCTACGAACATGGCGGCAGTATTTTTGGGTTTAAATCAATGGGTGTGTATATTCCAAGTCAGGGTATTTATGTGGTGGGTTTTACAAACTGTGATTGTAATTCACCAACCCAAATTACACAAGAAATTGCTAAATTGGCACTTGAGGTTTTGGGGAATAAGTAGGTTGAAATATTCAATACCGAAATTAATTACGTATGTTTCTAATAATTGATGATGATATTGCCGTGCGTACCTCGCTATCGTTGCTTCTCAAAAAAGAAGGATTTGAGGTTACAACGGCAGATAATCCCCAAAAGGCGATACAGGTTGTCGAAAATGCTGAAATCGAGTTGATTTTGCTCGATATGAATTTCACAAACGATACATCTGGCGATGATGGAATCAAATTATTGACAGAAATTAAAAAGATAAAACCTGAGATTCCGGTTATTCTGATAACGGGCTGGGCTACAATTGACCTTGCCGTAAAAGGTATGAAACTCGGAGCCAGCGATTTTATTAATAAACCTTGGCAAAATGCTCATTTGATGCAATGTATCCGAACGATTTTGAATATGAATCAACCCTGTGGGCATCAAGATAAGCAAAAACTTAATCGAAAAAAATTAGATTCAAAATATGATTTTTCGAATATAATTGGCGAAAACAACTCTCTTTTACAGATACTCGAGACAATCGGTAGGGTAGCCGCTACCGATGCTTCGGTTTTGATAATGGGCGATAGCGGGACAGGCAAAGAGTTGATTGCCGAGGCGATTCATTTAAACAGTTTAAGAGCCAAAAAACCATTTGTTAAAGTTAATTTGGGCGGAATTTCGAGTTCATTATTTGAGTCCGAAATGTTTGGGCATATTCGTGGGGCATTTACCGATGCCAAATTTGACCGAATGGGTCGTTTTGAGCTGGCAAATCGAGGCACCATATTTTTGGATGAAATCGGCGAACTCGAAATGAGTAGCCAAGTAAAACTCCTTCGAGTTTTGCAAGACCGCACCTTTGAGCCACTCGGAAGCAGCCGTACCAAGTCTTTAGATGTCCGAATAGTCTGTGCGACCAATAAAAACCTCGAAGAAATGGTAGCTAAAGGCACTTTTAGAGAAGACCTTTTTTATAGGATTAATCTAATAACGATTCGACTACCTTCTTTACACGAGCGGCCCGACGATATTCCGCTTTTGGTTAATTTTTTTGTGAATAATTTACGAGAAATCTATAATCGCCCCAATCTGCAAGTGAGTAAAGACGCAATAAAGTGGCTCAAGCAACTCAGTTTATCTGGAAATATCCGCCAACTTAAAAACTTGGTAGAACGCACCATTCTGATTTCGACAAATGATATATTAGAGGTGTCTGATTTTCAGCATAATGTACATTCCGAAAGTAAAAATAACAACCCTAATTTTTTGCAAGTAGGTAGCCTGACGCTCGAAGAAATGGAGATTGCAATGATAAAGCAGGCGATGGATTTTCATAAAGGAAAGGTTATCAGAGTTGCCAAATCTTTGGGTTTGACCCGCAGTGCTTTGTACCGGAGGTTAGAAAAATTTAACATACCTTTTGCCGACGAAAACTTATGAGTTTACGCACAAAATTTATTGTTTTTGTAGTAATTCTCCATGCAATTACCATCGGATTGAGTTTTTATGTCTTCAAAACCGATAAAATTTTCTTTATTTTTTCTGAATTCCTCATCTTGATTTCGCTGTTTATTTCATGGCGACTTTATGAACAACTGATTCAGCCAATTTCGTTTTTGATGTCTGGAGTAAACGCCATCAAAGACCGAGATTTCAATGTGAAGTTTCTGAAAACTGGCAGGTACGAAATGGATAAATTGATTGAAGTTTACAACCAGATGATTGATGAAATTAGAAACGAACGCACACAACAAGAAGAACAGCATTATTTTCTCGAAAAACTCGTAAAAACTTCGCCTACGGGTATCATTATTTTTGATTATGACGGCAAAATCATGACGATAAATCCACGAGCCGAAAGGATAATTTCGAGAGTCCCGATTCTCGAAACCATTAAAAATCTTCCAGAAAAAAGATTTGATTCCGAAACCTATAACTACAATGGCGAAACCTACAAAATCCAGAAAGCTCAATTTATAGACCGAGGATTCCCTCGGCTTTTTGTTATGATTGAGGAGCTAACCACCGAGATACTCGTTGCCGAAAAAAAGGCTTATGGCAAAGTGATTAGGATGATGGCACATGAGGTAAACAACTCGATTGGGGCTGTAAATTCGATAATTGATACGACTTTGCATCTTCAAAACGAAGACTCAGAGATAAAAGAGGCTTTGCAAATTGCGATTGAACGCAACAATAACCTCAATTATTTTATGCGGAATTTTGCCGATGTTGTTCGGCTTCCGGAACCGCATATCGAAAAAATTGATTTGAATTTGCATATAAGCAAGATTTTAAAGCTAATGCAGTTTAGAGTAATAAATAAAGAAATCCGTTTTGAATTTGAGAGACTGTCAGAACCTTTTTTTATCAATGCTGATGTTCAGCAGATTGAGCAGGTGTTTATAAATATCATCAAAAATGCAATCGAATCAATTGAAAATCAAGGAGTTATCGAGGTTGTACTAAATAAAAAAAACAAATCAATACAGATAATTGACAACGGAAAGGGAATTGCTGAAAATACTGAAAATCAATTATTTACACCGTTTTTTACTACCAAAAAAGACGGTCAAGGCATTGGACTGACTTTAATTCGTGAGGTTTTGCTGAATCATGGTTTTGGGTTTTCTTTGAAGAGTTTTTCAGAGAATAAAACTATATTTGAAATAAAATTTGAATAAAGTTTACATTGACTAAAAAATTATACCAATGCCAAGCCCTATAAGAGAGGTTAAGAAGTTATTTTATACGATAGATGAAGTTGCTAAGCGATATAAGGTTGATATATCGAAAATTAGGTATTACGAAGTTAAATTTGAACTAAAAATCGCCAAAAATCAATACTCTGGCGAGCGTCAGTTTACCGATAAAGACCTCGAAATTTTTGATAGAATTTTCTTATTGGTCGAAAAAGAAAAATATACCCTCGAAGGTGCCAAAATTCAGCTTCATAAAAGAATGGATGTCGTTGATAAACGAGAAGATTTGATAGATAGATTAAATAAACTTAAATCTTTTTTAAAGAATTTAGAAGCGGAATTCTAATGGAAAAAGTCTATCAAGTAGCACTCTCGCTTGTAGAGGGTATCGGGAGTGTTCTTTACAAACAGCTCATTGGTAATTTTGGAAGTGCCGAAGAGGTATTGAAAGCTAAAAAAGAACGGTTGCTCAAAATATCGGGTATCGGAAATGGCATCGCCGAAAACTTCCAGAAAACACCTGAATTGATTGAAAAAGCCCATAATATTATTCAAATCGCCCAAAAACAGTCAGTAGAAATCTTAGTTTTTACTGATGAAGGCTACCCTGCAAGGCTCAAAGGTCTTTATGATTCGCCTGCGATTCTTTATAAAAAAGGAAGTATTTCACTCAATCATCCTCGAACTGTCGGGATTGTCGGCACTCGAAAGGCTACTGATTATGGACTCAAAATTACCCGTGAAATCGTTGAAGGATTAGCCGACTCTAATATTCAGATTATCAGTGGTTTAGCTCTCGGTATTGATGGTGCAGCTCATCGTTCGGCAGTCGAAAACAATATTCCTACCATAGCAATAATGGCAAATGGGGTAGATATTGTATATCCTGCAAGTCATGCAAAATTGGCAGAGCAAATGCTTCAGAATGGTGCTTTGATTTCTGAAAACCCGTTTGGTGTTCAGCCATTAGCTGCATTGTTTTTGGCTCGAAATCGTATTATTGCGGGCTTATCGGATGTAGTGATTGTTGCCGAATCTGCCAAAAAAGGCGGAGCGATGGTTTCTGCCGAATTTGCCAATAACTATAACCGAGAAGTTTTTGCTGTTCCGGGTGGGTTAGTAAATCGCTATTCCGAAGGGTGCAACAAGCTAATCAAAGAAAACAAGGCACAGATTTATACCAAAGTCGAAGACATTGTAGAAGCATTAAACTGGGATTTGCCGCAAGCCCCTAAACATAAAAAAATCAAAGAACCTGAGATTGATTTGGCAAAATTTACGGGCGACGAGGTAGCAGTAATTAATATTTTGAAAAAAGGAGAAATCCAGATAGACGAATTAAGCTGGCAAAGCCAGATTCCGCTCAATCGTTTGGCTTCTCTTTTATTAAATCTCGAATTTCAGGGGTTAGTCAAAGCACTTCCAGGTAAAAAATTTGGATTGAAGTAATTTTGAAAAATTAACATTCTATTCTGAACAGAAGCAACAATTATTACGTTTTATTTTATATAATTGATTGGTTGTAATAATGAAAATACGTAGAATTTTTGCAATAATTGCTATTGCTGGCTTGGTTACATCTTGTTTTAGTAGGTGGATAATGACCGAAAAAGAATTAAAAGAGCATTATGCAAACCGAAAAGCTAAGCCAATTTACCATACAATTCAGAATGATTCTTCCAAAATAAATTTTGTAAGTTTTGGCGATAAATCTAAACAACCCATCATTTTTATACATGGTGCCCCCGGTAGTTGGGATGGCTATCTTAATTTTTTGGATGATTCGACCCTCCAGAGAAACTATCATTTGATTTCGGTTGATAGACCTGGCTACGGAAAATCTCAAATAAAACCTAAAAAGAAAGCTTATACACTCGAAGAACAAGCAAAAGCTATCGAATTAGCTTTGAAATCGAATCATTCGGGAAAGAAAGCCATTATCGTTGGGCGTTCGTATGGTGTTCCGGTAGCAGTTAAAATGGCGGCGATGTACCCTGCCGAAATTCAAAAAATTATCCTACTTTCGCCAGCAATAGACCCCGACAAAGAAAAATTTTGGTGGTTTTCGGGTTTCGGCAAAATCTTTTTGATTCGTTGGTTTTTACCAGAAAGAATGAACACCGCCACCGACGAAAAGTTTGCCCACATTGCCGAATTACGAAAACTTGAAGCAGATTATGCTAAAATCCAATCTGAAATAACGGTCATGCAGGGCGGTCGAGATGAGATTATTGACCAATCAAATTTTGAATACGCCAAAAAAATGCTTGCTGGCAAAAACGCCGAATTTATTTTTATTCCCGAATCTGGGCATCTCATTTCTCGTTCAAGACCCGATTTAGTAATGAAAGAAATATACAATATTGAGAATATTACAGATAACAACCCTGTTAGCGGTGGAAGCCGCCAGTGAATTTACCGTTTAATAAATTTTTTTACCATTTAATAAAAGCATGGTTACAATTTGGGGTTCTTTGATATAAACTTTGTAAAAACAAGTTTTACCTCAAAATTGTAAATACCATGAAAAAATTAGTTCTACTGTTTCTTTCTATCTTAGCCTTTTCTCAATCTCAGGGGCAATCTGTATTATTAACACCCGGAAGTAATGCCTTGGATGTAAAGGTCAATTCTACCTTATTAGGAACACTACAACACACAGGTCCTACTGGTTGGCTTTATTGGTCAAAAGGTAGTACAACTTATGGTTATGCTGGTATGTTTAGCAACTCAGCTAACAATAGCTTTGATATTGGTACAAATGGTAGCAATACAACTGGTTCTTTAAACCTTGTTACACTAGCAAGCCCTAAAATGACAATCCTCGCAGGTGGTAAAGTGGGGATTGGTACGACTACACCAGCCGGTAAATTAGATGTAACATACAACAGTTCTGTTGGAGACCCTCATATCATTTTAAATGAAAGTAGCACCACAGACGGAGCAAGAATTTCATTTAAAAATACGTCTGGTGCTAATTACTGGGATTTTTGGGGCAAAACGGCTGCTGCTAATGCTGATGCAACACTTAACTTCTATTACAATCAGACTGGTAACTTAATGACTATTAAAGGTGATGGCGATGTGGGTATCGGTACACAAGTACCAGATGCTAAACTGCATATCAATCATGCAGGTAGCGATACAAATCCACATATTAGAATCAACGCTACTGGTGCAGAATCAAGAATAAATTGGACAACATCAGCTAATACAAATCGTTGGGTTGCTCAAAGCTATCTAAATGGAGCTGCTGATGTGAATAACTATTGGAGATTAGAGTATTCTGGTACCGCATCTAACCCTTATATATTTAATGTAAAAGGAGATGGTAATATTGGAATAAATAAGAGTACCCCATCTCAAAGGTTGAATATGTCAGATGGTAATTTTTTGATGGAAACTGGCTCGACTGATAAAATTCTTATGAGTCATAGCGGTACAGGTTCGGGTGGAGAAATTGATATGTACACTTCTTCGGGGCAACATTCTATAGAAATCAGAGCGTCGGATGGGACAAATAATGCCGGGGAGATTAATTTGTATGTTCCTGCTACTGGGGTTAAAACAGTCGAAATTGATGGAGATTGGGGTAGTTCAGGAAAGAGCCGTATTGTAGTTGATGAATTACAAATAAAAGGTGGCTCAGATTTAGCAGAATTTTTTAAGATAAATACAGTAAATAAATTAGATGCCGGAACTGTTGTTTCAGTTTCAGACGATAATTCTGGAAATCTTGAAATTAGTTCAAAAGCATACGATAAAAAAGTTGTCGGTATTATTAGCGGTGCAAACGGTGTTTCAACGGGTCTGATGTTACATCAAAAAGGTAATGAAATTGTAGATGGAGATTACCCGATAGCAATTAATGGTCGTGTTTATGTAAAAGCCGAAGCCTTGAAGAAGGCTATCAAACCAGGCGACTTATTGACAAGTTCGGATATTGAAGGATACGCTATGAAGGTAGATAATACAAAGAAATCTCAAGGGGCTATAATTGGTAAAGCTCTAACTGGATTAGATAAAGGTAAAGGGATGGTTTTAGTTTTAATCGGTTTAAATTAATTCAATATGAAAAAAATCGTTAAACCACTCTTTATAAGTCTCTTGATAATTCAGAACTTATTCGGACAAGTTGATACCCGTTGGAGAGGTATTCTTGAGAACTCCCAACAAAACAATTACATGATTGATTCTAAATTGTATCAACTCGGACAACTTGCCGCAATTGATTTAGCAGATGCCAACACAAAAGCAGATAACATGCTCTTGCGGTCTCGTATTGAAGGTACTACAAAAGTTGTAAATGCCGAAATCGTTTATAAAAATAATTATGAAAGTACCGATGAACTTCCTGATATCAATGTCTCTTTTTTAGAAAGTCTTGGTTTTAAGATAGAAACCGTTTGGAAGAATCGTGCAAGTGTTTGGGTTAGGCCAGACCAAATCATTCAGTTAGGTTCTAAACTCCCATCTGATTATTTTATGTTTGGAGTAAATGTAATTAGAGAAGACAACGAAGGTCCAGAGCTAATGAATTCTGACTCCTATTCTGGTGCAAGCCGTGGTGGTAATGGTATCAGAATTGCCATCATTGATAGTGAATTTGGTTCTTTGCAAACTTCGATAAATAACGGACACTGCAAAACGCCAAATTATATGTGGAGTGGTGGCTCTGGTGGTAAAACTGTTGCACAAATATCTGGTGGTGGAGACCACGGCTTAGCTTGTTTTGAAACAGTTTATGACCACGCTCCCAATGCTACCTATGAATTATACCGAACCGGAAATGTAACCGAAAGGGCAAGTGCAATAAATCAATGTGTTACCAATGGAGTTGATGTTATATCAATGTCAATGTCGGCTTATAATTTGGGCTGGGGAGATAATACTGGGGCACTGTGTGTTGCGGCAAATAATGCTGCAAACAACGGTGTTTTATTTTTTACGTCGTGTGGAAACCGAGCATTGACCCACTGGGAAGGCAATTTTGAAGATGACGATTCGGATAATATACACGAATGGTCGGGTACGGATGAATCAAATAACCGAACTGTTCCATCGGGAGAATGGGCTGTTGTTGACCTTGCGTGGAATCCTGTCGCAAACTCAAATTATGATGTTTATATAAGACGGACATCAGATAATGCTATTCTTGCATCGAGTACCAATGCTGGACTATCATTTGAAGATGCTGCTTGGTTTAACAATACTGGTTCAAGTGTTGGGGTGTATATCGAGGTACGAAAAGTAGGCAGTGCAAGCCCAACATTTGAAGTTTTTAGCCATGATGGTACATCTTCTTATCAATATTCTGTTGCATCAGGCTCAAATACGTCACCTTCAAATTCAACAAACTTAAATGTGGTTTCTGTTGGAGCTTTGCCGAGAACATCCTACAATTCGGCTGCTGGTACAACAGGTATAATAGCAAATTACAGTAGTCAAGGACCTACTAACAGTGGTAATTTAGCTCCCAAGATTTGTTCTCCTACAAATACCACCTATTCAGCGGGTTCTTTTGGAGGTACAAGTTGTGCTACACCAAATGCGGCTGGTATGGCAGCGGCATTTTGGTCAGCTCATACGTATTTAGATGCGACCGGAGTAAGACAAATACTGTTTCGTAAGGCTCAATTATATAAAGATTGGGGAACTGCTGGAGCAGATAATATCTATGGAAACGGCGGTTTATTTTTGTATGATTATTTTGCAAATACAAGGTATATGTATAGAAGTGCCAACAATACTACGGGTCTTACAACACGTCCATATTACAATTTCTCACAAGCACAAACAAATACTCCAACTAATGGAAGAGTAATGATTCTTGGAGGTAATTATGCCGATAATGTTACTCTTGGAACTGGCAGCGGAGCAAATAAAAATATACTTTATAAGTCTTTGATAGTAGGTTCGGAGGCTGATTTTTAAAACGAGGTAATGTGGCAAAAAATAGTTGGTGGAAATTTGTAAAAAAAGTATTAATATTCGCTGCCAGTTTGAAGAGGACATTTGCTCTGGTGGAGACCAACAAATCAGCAATAAAATTGGCCA
>JAQGFW010031594.1:0-11325 GCA_030463445.1 Euplotes aediculatus
TGCTGGCGGGTTTGATTCATATCCGGTTACTACTCCGGCAAATCCGCTAAATTAGCGCGATGGCAACCTGCTATACATGTAGAATCCAGTTAAACCGAAAAAACCAGTCCTGGGAACATATTATTCCAAGTGCGTTGGGTGGCTCCCTCAGGAGCAGGCGGATTCTCTGTAAATCCTGCAATAAAAAAGCTGGTGCTTCGATTGACCAGGCGTTGGTCAACTTCTGCCGGCCTCAACTCGAGAAATATGCCATTCGTCCGGATCGGACAAACACCAACAAACACTGGCTTAGTCAGGGGTATTCCATGGAAATGGTAGAACAGGCGATTCAAAAAATCAGTAAAAATTTTTATGCCTGGTTATTTAAACCGGATGCTGCACTTTTTGAAAGCCAATCCCAACTGCAGCCGCTGCAGATAGTGAAGGAACTATATCCGGAAAAGCCGCTGCATCTGGTATACCTTCAAACACGCAAAGATGCGGAATGGGTTACGGGATATGTGGAATTATTCGGAGAACATGGCTACCTAACTAAATTTAAAACAACCGCAAAAAATTCCGATACCAAACAGTTATTGCTGCTGGACCCACAGCTCCTTTCGAATCATGTACTTTCACCAGCGCAAACTACAACGCTGCTGGATGTACTTACATCGCGTATTCAAGCTGCAGGTTCACTGTTCTCCTAAACCATTCACAGTTTACTGAACTATTGTACCATTTCTTCTGCAATTTCGGTATCTGTCAAGGCCGCTGTAAAGACTTTAAATCCATTGATTTTTCCATTGAAATAACGTTGATCCGGGAACTCTTCATTACCTCCCAAAACCCAGCGCAAGCGGCTTGAAAGATTTACCGCATTGTCAACTTCAAAGGAACCAGCCGCAACTCCGTCAATATAAAGCGTGAATAATTTCCCTTTACATACCCCGGCAACATGATGCCATTTATTTTCCCAATCTTTTGGAACGGCCACATCAGAGGAACCTTGTCCCCAGCCCCCTGCAAAAAAACTTAGCGTCCCTCCCGATTGCTGCAATACTATAAAATCTCCTTTTGAAAGGATATCAGCCATACCTTTTTGTTTGCCGGGGAAAACCCAGGCCATTATTGTAATTTCTTCTTCCAGCTCATCCAGAGCCGGTGCATTCTGAAACTGTACATACTGAATGGATTGCATGGTGTTGTCTGCCATCAGCCGGGTTTCCTTCCTGTAAACGCCATGATTACCCAAACCCGATTTGTCCTTAATCAATTCATCCGGTTGAGGATTTCCCATAGAAATATCCAGCACTAGCTTTTCCCGCGGATTTTCTGCAACTTTAATAGTGGCTTGCCGATCTCCCAACTCTACCAGCATAATTCCTGGCTGCTCTGCCTGTACTTCCATTTCCCGCCTTTTAATTTCACCTGGTGCAAGCAAGAGGTTTTCGGTTTTCCACGGGCGTCCATTCAGCAATACCGGAATGTCGATACTTTGCGGCTGCCCACTTATGTTTTGAACGGTATAGACCAACTGGTGCGTGGATCCCAAATTGGCAAGCGGGCGGGTTTCCAGGTCAAGTAGCTGAAATTTTTGTTTTGGTGCTTCCGCCGGAAGTTTTACCTGGAAATTTATAAGATGGCCATTGTTGAGCTGAATTGTATGTTCACCCGGCAGGTAGGCCTGCAACAAGATGGAATCAACAATTGTACCTGCTTCCGGCAACCAGCTCATTTTTGATTGCTTTGGCTGGCCATCTACACACAGCAATACAGATGCATTGCCTTCTGCGCCCGTATTCCTGAGCGTATAAATAACCCAGAGGGAATCATGCGGATGAACCTCCTGAGTACGAATATAATAACCCATCAGTTCCGGTTGTATCGGAAGAATGGTGGCCGACCTGTTATTAAAACGCCGCGACAAAAATTTTTCATCAGCAGGCTGCATGCCAAGATCAATTTCCAGCTTCCCTCCTTCCAGTATATCTGAATGATTGATGAATAAATGTGGATACTCCTTATTCCTGAACGCCAAACCCTGAACATAGACATGATCGGTTGTATTCAGGGGAGCACTGACTTCAAAAGCTTTTCCGCCTGGCAGCTGCAGTTTGATATTTTTAAAAAGGGGTGAACCAATTTCATATACCGGTGTACCAACTGCCACCGGAAAAAATCCCATAGCACTGAAGACCAGCCAGCTCGACATGGAACCGAGGTCGTCATTACCCGGAAGTCCACCGGGAAGAGCAGAAAACTTTTGTTGCATAATTTCGCGTACCCATGCCTGTGAGAGGCCAGGCTGACTGGTAAAATTGAAAAGATAGGGAACATGAAAAGCCGGCTCATTATCAAACAAAAGCAGACCGGTTGCAAGAGCTGAATCCAGTTTTTCAATAAAGGAGGAATCGCCTCCCATCAGATTGATAAGGCCCCTTGCATCATGTGGAATAACATAACTGTAAATCCATTTATCTCCTTCCTTGTAACCAATGCTCTCTGGTTCCAGCATAAATTGCTCATCCTTTCTTGGCAGAATAAATCCACTTGGGGAATGAAACAGGTTGCGATAATTGAACCCTTTGTTTTTGAAGTAGGAAATCGCGGAACTATCCTGCATTTCCATTGCCATCTGTTCCATCACCCAATCGTTATAAGCAAACTCAACGGTTTTGGTAACTGACTCAGCGTATGCCGCAGATACATAGCCTTTTTGCCGGTATTCTTCAAAATCGGGTTCCTTTCGGGTTGCTTCCAATGAGGACTGCATGGCTTTCCATGCAAGGGCTGTATCGAATCCACGAATCCCTTTTCGCCAGCTGTCAAGGATTACCGGAAGTGAATGATATCCAGTCATTGGTCCTTTTGGCAGTTTTCCGGTTTGTTCGAAATGATCCAGCATGGAGCGGATCATGTCCTGCTGTACAGATGGAACCAGCAGGGTAAGCAGCGGATGTAAACTTCGATAGGTATCCCAGGGCGAGAACTTTCCGTATTGATGGGTGCCACTGGTTGTATGAATTTTACCATCCGCACCTTTATAACGGCCATCCACATCCGAAATAATCCAGGGTACCAGGAAAGAATGGTAGAGGGCGGTATAAAATTTGGTTTTATTCTCTACAGATGGATCATCCACCTGAATAAGATGTAGCAACTCCTTCCATTTTTGCTGATTGGTGGTCAGAAATTTATCGAAGTCCCAATCCGGGCATTCCATCTGCATATTTCGTTTACTCCCGGATTCATCAACGGATGAAATGGATAATTTCATCAGCAGGCTGTTTTCGGCAGGCTGTTGCGAAAAAGTCAGTATCACGCCATCTTCTACAGGTTCCAAACCCATCATATCTGCCGGAAAGGAAATCAGCAGATTTTGTCGTTCACTGAAAAATTGGCGTTTTGATCTTGGAATGAGTTTTCCCATATCACCCAGGTAAATCCGGGGAAGTACACCAGCAGGAAAACGAAACCGGAACATACCGGTATGTGCAGCACTGGTCATTTCTACCATTGCCTGGTCATCTGTAAACTGAACCTTGTAATAACCAGGCTGAGCCGATTCATCCGTATGCCGGAAGGTTCGGCCTGCCTTGTATTTTTTACCCAGTCGGGGTGCCGCAAGTGGGAGTACTTTCATATTTCCTGCGGATCCGTTGGGATAACCACTACTATGATTGGTACAACTGAAAAAATAGAGGAGAGAATCGCGGTAATCATATCCCCTCAATCCGTTGGTTTTGGTTTCCGGACTCAGTTGCATACGGCCCCAGGGAGCAACAGCACCCGGATAAGTGCCACCTTCAGCTCCCCATTTCGTTGGTTGCACTGCATTGGTCGTTCCTATAAAAGGATTTACATAGTCGAGCACGGAACTGTTCCTGCCTGTATTTTCGGTTTGTGCAAAAAGCATTTGGGGCAGGATCAGGCAACCTGACAACGCTGCAGCTACTAAAGGGAAAAAAGCCTTTTTCATACGGCCCTGAAAATAACAAATCTATCAGATCCGAAAGAGGATCAATGCTTTTCCCTCCCCTCAATTTGCGCAAAAGCCTCCATTACCCACCGGGCAATGGAGGCTTCTCACGTCTCACGTCTCACATCTCAAGTCTCACTTCCTAATATCCCTCGTTCTGGACGAGATTCGGATTCACACGAATATCATTAAAGGGAATCGGGAATGCCCAGGCGCGGGAATTAGCTCCAATAGAGCAATTATTGGAAGAAGACCCGCCAGCAGTTCCACATTCGGTGCGATTGATAATACGGGTGGTACGTTTGATATCGAACCAGCGATGGCCTTCACCCAGCAATTCCACCCGACGCATTAGAAAGATGGCATTGAGCAGTGCTGCACCGGTTTCAGTGCCCTCGTCCACACCACGGGCAACTCGTAACTCATTCAGGTCATCCAGTGCTGTACCGATACCCAGCCTTTGTTTTGCTTCAGCCCGAATCAGTATCATTTCCCCGGCCCGAAAAACTTTAAAACTATTTACTCCCGGATATTTATCGATGATGGTCCGCTGAAATCCTCCGATACCGGTTTGATTAAACAAGATCACACCAGGTTCCGCATATGCACCACCGAGATCTTCAATAATATCGGAAATTGGCGTAGCTACTCTGTAATTGGGATTCCCGCCAGAAATTCCGCCACCAGGGGTAAGTGCATTATCAGAAGGTATTGCCCAATAAACTTCGCTTGATGGTGCAGCTTCCGTATCCGTTGAGAAAACCCCTACATAGCCTTCGGCATCTGTCAGGCCACGGGCATCCAATGCAGTGGTGGCATCATCAATGGCAGCCTGCCAGTTTCCTGCATAGAGATTAATCCGTGCCCGCATCGCATGAACTACCGTTTCATCAATATAATAACGGGCAGCATTACCCGAAGGATTACCTCCCTGTTCAAATGCAGTCAGTGAGTTGGCCAAATCTTCAAAAATACGGTCATACACTTCCTTTACTGTATTACGTGCAGGTAAAATAGTAAGCGGATTTAACGGATCAAAGCTGGTAATATAGGGCACTGCCAGTTCCGTTGAATTCCGGTCATAATCCGGCGCGAAATAACGCAACAGGTCAAAATGTGCATGTGCCCGAATTGCCAGCGCCTGGGCACGAATTGTTTTTGCCGCTTCTTCCGTATCTCCGGTTTCATAAGCAGGCAATGCCTGCAAAACATTGTTTACCCGGGAAATAATTTCATAGCCCTGGCGGAAAGCCAGTTGAATGGCACCGTTATCCGCATTATACGCGAGCTCTGAAAGTATCCTCCAGTTTCCCAGGCTTTCCAATGCCTCAACCATATCATCCCCCATCATATCGGGCAAAGCACTCCAGGCGCTTGGCGATCCGCTTGCAGCAGGATTGTTGTAATAGCGGGTACTTTTGAATCCTTCGTAGCTGCCCTGTAAAGCGGATTGTACATCTTCGAAGGTTTTCAATTCCGTAAGTTCTGTCTGCGGTTTGGTTTCCAGTTGTTTGTTACAGGCCGCCAGCAAACTCAGGCCGACTGCTACCATACTTATATAAAATAAACTACGTTTCATGTGTTCAGTTTTTAGAATTAAAGGGTAAGATTAACGCCTACGGTTATACGTTTTAGTGAAGGATACTGAGCGCCACTCACCGCTGCATTCGAGTTCGGATCAAAATCATTTACACTGGAAACTTCCGGATCCCATCCCTGGAATTTATATTTGGTGTAGAGGTTTTGTCCCTGTACAAAAACCCGGAAGCCCTGTATTTTTAACCGATTCACTACTTCTGACGGTAATGTATAAGCGAGCTGAACATTTCGCAGGCGGAAGAAATCACCTTTCTCCAGGAATCGGGTCGTACTTCCTTCTGTAGTTTCACTGATTCTTGGAAAATTAGTTTGTTGTCCCGGTGTAGTCCAGGCGGTCAATCCGCTTTTCGCAAAACCAGAAGTGGTATACCCATTGTATTCCACATTGAATCTAGCATTGTTATAGATATAGTTTCCTGCGGAGAGAACACCAAAGGCTGAAAACTCGATTCCTTTGAAACTAACTGTTGTTGTCAAACCGGCATTATGGGGTGCATCACTGGTTCCTAATACAACCAGGTCATTGGCATCATATTGTTCTGTAATTGTTTTTCCATCGGCTTTGTAATACTGTGAATTTCCATTTTCAGGATTTACACCTGCATATCGCACCAGGTAAAAACTATTAAATGGTTTTCCTACCTGAAGTGCCTGGAAGCTTTTGTACAATTGGAAATCCTGACCATCAGGTAAAGATTTGATGGTATTTTTGTTGTAGGCATAGTTGGCATCAATTGACCATTTGAAATTACGGGTGTTGATAATTTTCACACCAATCGAGGCTTCGATACCCCGGTTCTGCATACTTCCATTGTTACTCAGCAGGGTTCCATTACCACCACTGGTACTGGGCACAAAGGGAGAAAAATACAATCCCTTAGTCAAACTGTTATACCATTCAACTGAGGCACGAACACGGGATTGGAAAAATTCCATATCCGCACCAATATTCAGGGTACTGCGGATTTCCCAGGTCAGCAGGTTATTACCCAGCCGGTTTACACTCAGGGAGCCCCTACCGCCATAATTTCCTCTACCGTATTGCTGCAGATAAGGGAAATCTCCAATACCATTCTGGTTTCCTACTGATCCATAACTCGCTTTGAGTTTAAGGAAATTCATCGCATTAAATCGGAAGAAATCTTCATCGCTCACAATCCAGCTCGCACCTACAGATCCGTATTGTGTCCAGCGGTTCTCCGGACTAAGTTTGGAAGAACCATCTGTTCTTCCGGTGAGCGACAGATAGTACCTGCCCTTGTAGGCATAATCGACCGAACCGAAATAAGACATCAGTGCATTATTCTCCGGAAATCCCCCGCCAACAACTGGAATAAAACCATTATCAACAGTACCGGGAACGAGTCCGGCTTCATTGTCAAATGGCAGTAGCAATCCGTATGCGGTGTAATTAAATTCCCGGGAACTGTTCTTTACAAATTCTGTAAACAAAGAAACCGACAAATTATGATCACCTTCCTGATCCAGATTTGTTTTGTAGTTCAGACTGTTGGTAACGGTATAGCGGAACCGACGATCCAGGCTGCGGGCAATTTCTCCATTGCGGCGAAAATCCTGGCCAAATGCTTCATTCTGGCGAGCCGACTGCGTGCCATCTTTAATAATACTGAAACCTTCCAGTTGTGAGTAGTCACCTCCCGCATTGATGCGATAGGTCAGGTTTTTCACCCAGGGTAATTTATATTCCAGAAAAACATTACCTGAACCTTTCAATTGCCAGCTACGGTTTGGATTTTCGATCAGATCTTCTGCCGGATTGATCCAGAAAGGAAACTGAAAGGATTCGCCATAACTGCCATCGGGATTATAAGCCCGCTCATAAGGAAGGGCCCAGATTACGGTATTCAATGCAGATCCGATACTCTGATCTCCTTCAAACGTTCCGGTATAATTGGACCAGCCTCCCGCCAGGTTAGCACCAATCTTTAAATTGTTATCCGTATGTGCGATATTAATCCGTCCATTGTATTTTTTTATTCCGGTTCCAATAGTGATTCCCTCTTCATCATAATAACCCAGGGATGTATAGAATGTTGTTTTTTCAGATCCCCCCGAAGCGGAAATCTGGTGTGAATGCATGCCTGCATTACGGAATACATAATCGTTCCAATTGGTATTAATTTTACTGAGTTCTTCCACCTCTGCAGCTGACCATCCCCATGGATTACCGGCGATATTCATTTCAAAATCCAGTTTTTCCTGCGTGTTCATCAACTTGAGTTGATTCTCCGGCAAACGCGCGGTTCCAACCTGGCCATCATAACTCAGGCGAAGACGACCGGCCCGACCTTTTTTGGTAGTAATTACAATTACCCCGTTCGCTCCGCGCGATCCATAAATTGCAGTAGACGCAGCATCTTTTAAAATGGTCACGGATTCGAAATCCTGCTGGTTCATGGTACTGAAATCGCCACTCCGGATTTCAACACCATCCAATATATAAAGGGGTGCATTAGATCCGTTAATGGATCCCTTACCACGGATGATCACATCCGCATTCCGGCCCGGTTGTCCCGATCCGGTTTTTACATTTATGCCAGGTGCCTGTCCCTGTAACATCTGATCAAAAGAGGCATTCGGCTGATTGCGGATATCATCGATCGATACCACCGAAACAGATCCGGTATTCGCCCGACGGGTGCGGGTGGCATACCCAGTAACTACCACTTCATTCAGGGAGCGGCTTGCCTGTTTCATGCTTACCAGTAATTCAGTACCAGTTATAGCAATTTCCAGTTCATCATATCCGACATAAGTGAATACAAGTGCCCTGGCATTGTCGGGAGCCGACACCGTAAAACCTCCCTGTTCATTGGTGGTTCCCAAAATAGCCCCGTTTTTAACCCGGATGGAGGCACCCACAATCGGATTGCCATCTTTCTCATCCACTACTTTCCCCGTAACAGCTTTTTGTGCAGCTGCCGTTGTACCCAACGATATAAGAATCATCAGGTACAGAATAATTTTCCTCATAATGCTGTTTTTTCGTTAAATAACTCGTCTTCTTTTCGTGAAGGGAGAGACAGTAAGAAACAACGCATTGTTGCAGGTCAGTACCAGGTTTTGGAAGAGTGGTGAAATTTGAGGATATAGATAAGGAACTAGATTAATAAGAAAAGAAGGGGTGGGAGTTACTTTGTGATTAGATTTCGGGGGGAGCCGGAAAGGAAAGCATTCACATTAGCGATGGTTTCATTCAGCAGACGGGTGCGTGCTTCAACGGAAGCCCAGGCGATATGAGGTGTGATAACACAGTTGCTGGCGGTTAGCAATGGATTGTCGGCAGCCGGTGGTTCCACACTCAACACATCGAGTCCGGCTCCAGCAATCCATCCCTCATTGAGTGCCTGTGCAAGATCCACTTCAACAAGTAATGGTCCCCTGGCTGTATTCAGCAGGTAAGCTGTTCGCTTCATGCGTTTTAATCGGTCAGCATGTATAAGGCCGTTGGTATCCGGGGTTAACGGACAATGCAAACTCACTACATCTGATTCCTTCAACAACTCGTCGAGTTCTACCCATTTAAAGCGAGCTGATTCCGTCCGTCCCTTGCGAGTTCTGGTGTATGCCAGCACATCCATGCCCAAAGCAATTGCAACATCTGCCATTTTCTGACCAATATCCCCCAATCCGATCAATCCCATTTTTTTGCCAGCCAGTTCAGTCAGTGGTTGCTGCCAGAAAGAAAAATCGGGTGAGGAAACCCATTGCCCTTCATGTACCGCATCGCTGTGCTGCTGAACCCGATGGGTTAGTTCGAAGAGTAATGCAAAACATACCTGTACTACGGAATAACTGCTGTATCCGGGAACATTACTAACAGTTATGTCTAACTGCTTACAGGCTTCTATATTAATGATATTATAACCGGTTGCCAGCACACTGATAAATTTCAGTTCGGGTAACTGCCTGAGCTGCGCTTCAGTCAGGGGCGTTTTATTGGTGAGTACAACCTTGGCTTCTTTCGCCCGCTCCACTACCTGATCCGGTGCTGTGCGATCATAAACAGTCAGGTCGCCAATAGCTTCCAGTTCCGCCCAATTCAGGTCACCAGGGTTCAGCGTATAACCATCCAGTACAACTATTTTCATCTTTTTGAATTTACCCGTCAAAGATACCGGGTTAGGGTTTAGTGATCTGCATCCAGGTATAGCTGTTCGCAGGGATTGTTATTGAAATCGTTGCCGTAAAATCGCGGTTCAGCGATACTACCTGACTTCGGTTATCCGGCCAGGTTATACGTGCGGCCTGCTGTAAGCCGGAATAATAGAGGGGCAGTTGAATCTTGCGGGTAACCGGACTGCTGGTTGGATTGTACAGCATCGCCATCCCCTTTACCGGCAGTTGCGGGTTGACATGCAGGATACCATCCCAGTCTCTCCCATCTGCCCGGCGCAGATGGATTATATCCGAATTCAGAATCTCGCGGTATTTTTTATACCAGTCAATTACTTTTACTACCGTCTTTCTGGTGGTTTCCGTATCATATAATCTTGGGCCGCGATAACAGGCCTGAACACCGGCACCATAATATTGCATCATCAACTGCTCATAGTCATCCAGGTGTTCTGAAAGTGGCTCCAGGATGGCTTCCGGACCGCCACCCTGGTATCTGGTTAGCGGTACAAACCCCCAGCTCATAGAAGGCGTTTTCTCCCAGGTACCGTCATAAATATTCTGCCGGTTCAGGATTTTTTGCTGCTCCCGGGATAATGAAAAATTCACTTCGCGGTAACCAATTGCGATTTTATGGGATCCATCCAGAAAATACCAGTCGGGAGCATTTACATATATGCCATTTTCATTGCACCAGCGATACAGGCTCTTCTGCAATTCCATTTGCTTCCATTGTGAATCATGCAAACCTGTATGTCCCGGATGTTTGGTTGATGCACAACGATCTCCGGGATAAGGGCCATCATTTTCAAACAGATCAAATCCGGTTTTCGTCATGAATGTTTTTAATATTTCGATATAACCCAGTCCCCAGTTGCTTCCCAGGCAGGGCGCATTGCCAAACATCGTGCCTCCTGGTTTGCCGGTATTGGGATTGATTACATCTTCTTCGTCATTGATCCGCCGGGAACTGAAAAGAGAATAACTGCCAATCAGAATCTTTTTGCGGTGCGCATAATCCGCCAGTGTTTTCCATTTTTCTATATTGGCAGCTGAGGTATCTTCCATATTGCAATGACTACCAAAACTTAGGATGAGGGCTTCATAACCGGTAGCCGCACACTGATCAATGGCTGTTTTAACTTCCTCGTCATTTTTACTGACCAGGTGCATAAATATCGGGTTAGCCGTAACCCAGGGTGCAATGATCCGGTACATTTTCCGAATCGCCAGCCCTCTCCGCTCACGGTCGGAATTGTCCATGGCAAGTTCATAGGACCTGACCGATTGCAGGCTGTCTCCTGGTTTCATTACGACACCCAAACCATGCTCCGGATATATCTCGAGGAGGCAAGGCGTTTCATAATTATAATTTACCTGTGATGTATACCCCCGGTCTGTTTTCCAATGCAGGGTCTGATCACTCAGTTCATAGCGCATGGCATTGTTGAAGGCGTAATTGGTTTCTATATACAAGCCTGTGGGTTTCTTCATCTGACCCGGACTTCCAATTACCGCACTCTCCTCCTCTACCATCGCCAATACTTCATGCACCACACTATCGATGGTAAGGGCAGCCCTGCTCCTGTTAATTACCCGGAGTGATTTGCTAATCAATGGCAGGCCGC
>JAQGFW010031599.1:0-11016 GCA_030463445.1 Euplotes aediculatus
CCCCAAAACCCCAAAACCCCAAAACCCCAAAACCCCAAAACCCCTAATTTTGATGATAGGATTGAATAGAATTAAATAATTTTTTGAAATAAGAAGAAATGTTTAAGCTATCACTAAAAGACGTTATCTTAAAGACTATACTCCAGTCTAAACTTGGGCAGTTCATCGATGGCATTGATAAGGACAACATATCCATGGGTCTTTGGAGCGGAAATATACTCATAGAAAACGCAACTTTAAAGCCACAAGCTTTTGAAAAATTTAAACTTCCTTTTTCAATTAAATATGCAAAGATTTCAAAACTAAAAGCAACAGTACCTTGGATGTCTTTATCTAGTTCTCCTGTTGAAATACTTTTGGATTCTCTGATGATAACTCTTGTTTCTAAGCCAAAAGACAAATGGGAAATAGTGGATCTCATAGGGAAATAACTACAAAAAGGAAGTCGTCGCCAACTTTGCAGAGTCGTTACTTAGCTCTCTAAGAAAAAGTGTTGTTGAAGAAGAAGCAGAAGGCAAAGGATTTCTCGAAAGACTATCCATGAGAATTCTTGATAATATTCAACTAAAAATTCAAAACATCCATATTAGATATGAAATCAATCTTGATAGTGACTATGGAGATCAATCTGGATTTACTCTTGGGCTTAAGCTCGAGCAATTAAATGTTATTACAACTAATGAAAAATGGGATTTCCAATTTTTCGACAGAACAGTTGATGAAAACAAAGATAAGTCTATGCACAAACTTCTATCTCTATCAAGTCTTTCGCTTTACAGTGACTCAAGAAAGATAAGTCATATGAATATTGTAGACACATTTAATTTCTCAGATGAAAAAGATAAAAACGAGATCAACTATATTATGAAGCCTATCTCTGCTAATGTTCGACTAAGAACCTCAAATAAATTTGATAACAAGACTCCAAAATATTGGGTTGAAATGATCGTTGACAATTTTTCATTGAATCTTAAGAAGAAAGAACTAATTAACATTATTAAAATTGTCGAGAGAATTACTCAATATCAAAAGTTTCAAGATAGCTACAATATAACTCAGAAGTATAAATTCTTAAGACCTATTTACTCAATCCTTGACGAAAGGAAGTTTGACAAATGCAAGAATTACAATGCGAATCCGAATGCAAAGATATGGTGGAAATATGCAATTGAATGAGTGCTGAGAACCATAAGAATGAAGAATGGGTCTCATAATCAATTTATTCTATCATCTATTGCAAAAGCGCAATTGGAAAATCAATACAAAACACTTTTTAATAGAGTTTTCTCTAGAAAGCAGGAGCTGAGTGAACGTGGAGAAGGAACAAATGGAGGTAAAATCCCAATCAATTCTGAAAATATCTCCCCAATTCTTATGGAATTGAACACAATAGAGCATAATATTTTAGACGAATATGAGAGAGGACAATATGATTATATTTTTGGTGCTCTTGATATTAGCTCACTTAAGGACTGGACAACCATTGTTGTCAAAAAATTCCACGAAAAAGAGAAAGAACTGGAAAGTAAGAAAGTTACCAAGCAAAATTCTATTTGGAACGTTTTTGGTTGGATTTCTGGAGGCAATGCTGAAGAAACAAAAGAAACTGAGCAAGCTGATAAAGAGCATGGGGATGAAAAATCTGAATTTCATATTTCTGAACAGGAAATTGAGGAAATTAATAAACTAATTCAAAGCAGTTTAGAAGGAATTACTGATGCTGAGCGTGAAGAGTCGAATCTATATCTTGAGATTCAATACAGATGTATCAAAGGAGAGCTAAATATTGAGGATGACTCAACAAATAATAAATGTGGAGTATTATTTGCTTATAGCAATTGATGCCTATCTATGAATAAGAAAATATCCAGAGAACTTGAATTTAACACATCGATGGAGAACCTTACTCTTGATATGTTTTGACAAGGATCGCATAAATCTAATGTTATCTATTTACCTCTCTTTAGAACTCTAAATAATTTAAGTCAATCTAAAATATCAAATGATAAGTCTGACGAACTTTACAAACACAATATTTATGAAATAAAAGTTATCAGACATCGAGAGGGATCACTCGTAGATTTTGAAATTGATGTAACTGTTGAGCCAATGTATTTTTATTATAGAGCATTGCTGCTTCGAATTATTAAATCTTTTACATCTCTTGGAGCAAGTTCAAGCGAGGAGTTGAAACTAACTGCTTGGGACAAATTTTACTTAGCAAAAGAAAATACAAAAGAGAAAATCCAGTCAACTCTTCTTAAAACTACGAATGTGCTTAGATGTGATATTAATAGTCCAAAGATTATTTTACCTTTTAGTCAGAATAATGACACGAAGAGTCCAGCATATGTTCTCCGAGTAGGCAATTTAAAGTTAAACGTGAATAAAGAGAACTTAGATGAGCCGCTTTACAAATATATGGACTGATGAATTGAAGGGACACAACTTCAATATTTCGAATCAATCAATCTCTGGCAAAAATATGAAAGAGACTCATTAAGAATTTCTCTAAAAGACGATAAGCTGTTTAATGGTCTAAATAAGGAAGTATTCAATGTAATTGAAGAACTCGAAATTG
Organism: Euplotes aediculatus; assembly: GCA_030463445.1. Lineage (NCBI taxonomy): Eukaryota > Ciliophora > Spirotrichea > Euplotida > Euplotidae > Euplotes > Euplotes aediculatus. The sequence goes on from JAQGFW010031599.1 coordinate 2,582, forward strand.
GATTTAAAATTGGTCAAAGATTACGCAACAAAAATCAAGACTCTGAAGATCATGCGGAATTTATTGTTGAAGGAAAAATCTCAGATATTCGAATAAATATGTCTGCTGAAAGATACAACAGCTTGATCAACTTTAACAAAATAATTGAGATTTCTGATCAAGATTTTGCGAGCAAAATAATGATGAATGAAAAGAACGATATCTTAAACAACTCAACAAAAACAGGATTTCTCAGGAAGAAAGGAGATAGATTGCAATATTGGAATAAACAATTTGCTATTTTGTCTGGATCTTACATATACTTTTATCATGAAGATTTCGATCAAGCAGAAGTATATGAATCTTGGTTTTATTTAAAAGATGCTTATGTTGATGTCTACAATGAAGAAGGAAGTGATCTCCAAAATGTATTTTATTTATCTAATAATGAAAATCCAATTTATCTCTATGCTTCAGATGAAGAATCAATGAGATCTTGGATTAAAGAAATCAGAGAAAGAATCTTTGAAATAAAAAACTTAACTGAAAATTATGAGAAACAATCAAATTCAAATGAAATTAGAATAACTCAGCAAATGAGAACCTCAATGCTAAACAATCCTGAAGTTAAAGTGTTTGAAATGAATTTATTTTTTGAAAAGTTAGAATACAATATGATTAATGATAATGATTTCTCAAAGTTTTTAAGTTTTGCTATTTCTGAAATGAATCTTAATTTTGAAACAACAACAAAAGCAGATATTGTATATCAAAATGAAAGGATTAGATCTTTTGATAGAAAATACTCTCATATGATTGGTGCTGAAGTTCAGAAAATAAAAGTGCATGATTGTGCTAATTCAATTATTTTAATTGAATCTGTTAACAAGGTAGATCTATCTATTTGAATTCTAGATAAAAATTCAAAACACTTTAAAGGAGATACTTTTTGAATCAATGTATTCATTGATGCAGTAAATCTTAATTTCTTACCAGAGTCAGTCAAGAAAATGATTATGTTTTTCAGACATGTTGAATTCAAAGATGATAAAGCAAAGATAGTTTCTAATAAAAGGATTCCAAATGAAAATCTCAAGGAAGAAGTTAAAGAAAATTTACAAACAAATGAAGAAGATCTTGATAAGCAATTTCGAAGTACATTTGATGGTGATATTTTTAGATTAACAGATAAAAGCAAATTTAAAGAAAATCCAAACTTATTCTTTGAGAAAAGTATAATGAAACTAAACCTATCATTTAAAAAAGTAAATCTAGTTTTAATTAATCCATCAACTCAAAAACCGTATATTTACATTAGTGCTGATAAGTTAATGCCGGTATATGAATTAAAACAAGGATATCATTTACTTCTCATAACCTGAGAAAATATGCCAATAAAAATTGAGACACCGCTATTTGGTTGCTTTGATTTGCTGCATATGAATCGTGATAAAGTGCCAAATAAAGACTATATTCCGTTCGATTTAAAGTGTGAGTTCTATAAAGCAGAAATGCTAACTCCTGACTCAAAAATAAACAACAAATTTGTTGTTAATCTTGATGAAATAGTTTTGCATTATCAGCATGAAAACGTAATGAGATTCAAAGACTACTTCTTTGACCAATTTTTAAATGCAATAACTGGAGATGCTCAGCTTAAAGAGCCGACAATGAAGTGGTTTTCAATGAAAAATGAAGATATTGATAAGATCAATTATCTAGAAGTTGATCTTGAGCAGCAAGACAACTTCAATTTGATCCAAATCAATATTAGCAATCCTATGATCTTATTAAGAGATCGACCCCATTCTGCAGACAACTTTGCATTTAGTATTAAAGACATGAAGATGAGCAACAGCATTAAGGAATGTAAAGGGAGATGGACTAGATTTAAGGACAAAATATGATTAGAATCAGATTTCAATATTCAGTGAGACAATGTTGTTTTGAGCTACAACACTCAACAATTGACTAATATCTTTAATATGTGTATCGATTTAAAAACTATTGTTAATACAAAAATAGTTGAGGAAGTACAAAGCAATGAACTTGAAAAAGCTTTACATGTTGATATAAAAGTCAAAGAGCTTTTGAAATTAGTTCTAACTCAACATATTTATACTTTTCTCTTAAGAACAATGGATTTAAATCTTAACTTTACAGATTCTCTTCAGCATGAATACGTATTTAAAAATTATATTGATTTGGAGAGACTTCACATGAATCAGGAGGAAATGATTTCAATGCGAGTAAACACATTTATTAAATTTCTTTCAATAGAAATTCTTAACGAAGATAACTCCTTCCTTGCTGAGACTTTTTACAATAATGCAAATATTCATTATGTCGATAAAGGAAATAAAGATATCCAAATATGGTGTAGAAGATATTTTATACTTGAAGAAGAAGTCCAAAATAGAAAGAATATCATTCTTGCTCCTATTAAATGAGAAAATACAATCGATAATTCTGAACTATTTACTTCAAAAGCAAAAACAAAATATTATAGCATGGATATTTCTATGATGCAAACAGGAGACAAAATAATTAATTGGTCTCTGAAAAAGGTCAAAATGTTTATTAAGCCTTATGTGTTTAATAAACTTTTTGCATTCTTTAGAGAAGCATTCCCTGACTATGATTTCTCAGATGATAAGCCAAATGGATATTACAAAAGAAATGGAGAGTTAGCCAGTAAAGATCCAAATAATAAACTAACATTTATTATTGACATTCAAGAATCTTTATTTTTATTGGGAAGTGATATGAGAAATGAAAAAGTTGTAATTTGTGAAGCCCACCTGAACTTTAACTTCCACAGAGAAAATTATAATGACTGCAAAGGTAATTTAATCGCTAAACATATATTTAGAGCTCCTCAAAATTCAATACGAAAAGGAGTATCAAAGATCAAAAGCAATGAATAGTTTTGTTAGTATTGATGAGTACCAACCAGAAACCTACATTCAAATGCCGGTTGGAGGAATGACTTTAAATTTACTGAATGCAGGATTTAGAGTATGTAAAATGAACAATATCAGAGAGAAAACTAGGAAGCTTATGACTCCGTGAAACTTACTGTATGCATCAAAGTCTATCATGGAGTTATCAAAAGAGAAGAAGTTTATGATTGACAACGAACAAAATATCAATGTTGACGGAACATTTTTAAAGTTCTCCCTTAGAGATATTATTTCATTCCAACAAGCCATAAGTAGTATCATGCTTGAAATGACAAAATTCACAGAAGAAAAAGGTAATTTTTGTTTGTAATGAATTTAGATAAATAAACTAGACGGAGCTGACCTTGTAAATCAAATCAACAAAGACCTTGATTTCAATAGGAGAGTTAAGACATACGTCAGCAGGTTCGAAGACTCCAAAAGCAAACCTAACGAAGATTTGGACGCAAGAGAAGATAATTTTAAAGAAAGAAGAATATCCGAAATCACTCATTACTTTAGCAACACTCTTAAATACAATATTTTGAATAATCGAAAAGCTACTGAAGATGAGGATATGATCAGGAAAACTGGGTACTTTGCCAATCCTGATGATGATAGCTATCAAAGCAATATTGGAAATATACAGAAAGTCCAAGGAGAATCAGGAAATGTTACTATGAGAACGGAAGAATGAGAAAAAGGAGAAGACACTATTGATATTTTCCTGTCTGGATTGAGAATAGTTTTAATGAATGAGCAATCAAATACTTATTATCCTGTATTAGATTTGAATATTTCAGAAGTCCATTTTGAAAAGCAAAGCACAATGAAATCATCTCGAGGTTCAACAGCAACATTTCTTTCTTGATTTTATTATAACGCTCAACTTGGAGAATGGGAACCATTAATCGAAAATTTCAGACTTTATATGTATATTGACACCTTTAGAAATAAATCGTTAATCACAATTAGTACTGATAGAACATTAAATATAAATTTAAGTGATGTAATTCTCCAAAATTTAATTAACACTTACAAAATGTGGCAGAAGCTAAATTCAGAAATTAATGAAACTGACGATGATCTTTTTAAATATATCGATCGATATCAAAATAAAGGAACTGACAAGTACTCTGTCGATGATGTTATTTATAGAAGAGGAGTTATAGAAGAAACTAAAAAGACAAAAGAGGACAATGCAAATAATTCTCATGATGATCTTGCTTCTCCTGTCTCTTTGGTTAATCTAACAGGAGTAAATTTTGAAATCAAAAATATTGACGAAGATGAAGAAGAAAAAGATATCTTAGTTTATGGAAGCATAAAAGAACCTAGTAAAGTATATCAATCGATTTCGGTTCAATTTAAAGGAGAATTTGCATCAATTCCAAAAATTGATCTTTCTAAACTCCATTGTAACATTCATGAATTATCTCCAGATAATTTTGTATATTACGGTGTGCATTTACATCAAATGCATAAAGTCCTAACAGTAAGAACAATATTTACATTTTACAATCAAACGGCTTTTGTATACGTATTAAGAGTATATAACGAAACAAGCGATGAGTACATTATAAATCCAAATGAAAAACTGCCAATAACAAAGAATATAGACAATTCTAAATGTTCACTAACTTTCTTAAATGAAAATGATAACTGGAGTGAATCATTTGATCCTATAGAGATACTAAGTGGTCTTGTTGTTGGTAAGGATAAGACATTTATCGCTCACAGTATGTCATACACTTTCCTCAGTAAAACTAGAGATGAAGATGTGGATATCTGATTTAACTTGAACCTTCTTCCACCAGTAATAGTGAGAAACTGTCTTCCTTTCAATATTGATGTCAGGATGCCCAGCAGTAGACAAGAGAAATTTATCTTAAAAGGAGAAGAAGTTTGATTTGTTTGCCATGATCTTACTGAACTATTTGAATTAGAAATTAAGCTCGATTGATTTGAATATACAACTATTGCTATTGATCCAAGAAGTAATAGCAATGAAATTAAAATTAAAATGACTGATATTGAGGGATTTAATCTAACACTGCTAGCAAAAATTGAAAGAGAAAGAGCAGGAATCGAGTTAATTCTTTACAATAAAGTTAATATTATTAACTACACCGGTTTAAATTTTGAATTTTTCACGTATTCAAAAAGCTTCAGAAGAAGAATTGCTGGACAAATTTTAGCAGGAAGATATCTTCTAATGGCAAGAAAAGTATCGAAAATGTCACTTTCTTATAAAGGAAGCTCATCAAAAACTTTAAGTACACATACAATAGGATACAAAGATGACTTTAAAATAAGAACAAGAGATGATCAAAATAATATTACATCTGTTTATGAATTTGTGTATTCCACTTCTCTTGATCTTGTTACAAGTGAGAAAATCAAAACAGAGCTTTATTCAAAGTTTATCAAAATTTATCCCAAGTATGTGATAGTTAATCACCTTGAAACTCCATTGAAATACAGACAATATCAAAATCAAAGTGATATGAAGATACTTGAACCAAACGAAAGACAGATACTATTTTGGCCAAATGATCAATTTCCTCAATTACTTTCCATTAAGGCACTAGATACAAGAGAAAACGTAGATAATAGTGACGATAATACAAAATGGAATTGGACTCAAGGTACCAAAATTGATATATAATTGAGATTTGTCTTTTTTATTATGAAATCTGCTACAAATATTATTTTCAAGTTCGAGTTATTCTATAAAGAATTCTAATAAAATAGTGTTACGTAAATTTAAGTCTTTCTAATTTAAATTGACTTTATAATATAGGAATTCCACTAAAAACAGTTGGCGTGATTTCTGTTCAATCCAGATCAAATAGGCATTCTCATTGATTCAAGCTTTTAAGAGTTGAGAAGCGTCTTATAGAAAATACCATATTCGTTATTATTGAGAAAGAGAATTTGAACCAGCCAACGTATCTAATAGAGAACTGTTCTAAATATGTATCGCTAATGGTGTCTCAAGAAGGAGTCAACAGCACATCTGACTACATCGACATAATGGAAAAGATGCCTTATGGAGTCACCAATCCAGACACAGCTTCTAATACTATAGTTTGACAGTTTTTCGTTGGCTCTCTTCAGCACAACCCTCAATTTGTTGAAGATGTAGAGTTCAAGGTAGATATGGAAGTGATGGACCAAGAGAGCATCATTAAGATCCCGACTGGATTTTGACAAGGAAGGATTTTGCATATGAAAACTTACACTGATGGATCGACCTACGATGGAGTTGAAGGGGATGACAAGAATTCTGGAAATATTACAAAATATATTAAATTTACTGATACCTTTGAAGATGAAGAAAGTGAAGATGAACTTGTAAGTTTCGAATTATTTACAAAATTTTATGTTCATATTATCCATATTTTTTAACTTGAATAAATCTAATTTGTTTTTTGATAGGAAGTTGAAACGAAAGCTATTGATATTAAAATTAAAGAAATTGGGTTATCTCTTATCAGTCAGATTTCAAAAATTGACAGAAAAGAAATTGCTTATATATTTTTGGGAGAGATATTTTTCCAGATAATTGACACTCCAAAAGTCAAAAATATATCGTTTTCTATTGATAATTTTCAAATTGACAATCAAATTAGTTACAGTACTTTATTCCCAGTAATGCTGAGATCTAAAAAGAAAAAGCAAAATAAATCAGCAATTGAGCTTAATCTAATAATTAATAAAAATACAAGAGGAGTTGTGTTTATTGAGGAACTCAACATATCAATTTGTGAAACACAGCTTAAAGTTGATGATGAACTGCTTAAGGTTTTCTTTAAGTACTTCAGGGATATTACAAGTTTCTCAAGTAATATGACGATTGAGACTGAGACACCACAGTCAAAAGAAGTAGCTCAGAATCCGAGAAATTCTTCAAAAGCTTTTAGCAATCAGTTAGAAGTATCCCCTTCTAAAAAGAGAAATTCTTTTAAAGATGATCAAAAGTTTATTAAGGAATATGACAAAGTATCAGGATTTGTCAGCGTGAACTATAAAATTCGAGATTCTACAATGAATCGTTTTAGTTTTGGAAACAATCAACAAGATGATCAAGCCGAAGAAAAATGGGAGAAAGTTAATCTAAAAGAAAGATCGACAAACTTATTCATAAAATCTATCAAAGCATCAGAAATTAATATTGACGTTTCATTCATTGCTCGATTAAGTTCTGATATGCAAAGCTTAAGTGATCAGATGGTTAGAGATCGTAATTACTTCCAAAGCATTGGTCTCGCTTTAAGTACAATTGAAGATGCTCCAATTCGTATAAGAAAACTTCATCTAAGAAATGTTTTTGGAACTCAAAACGACATCAACTACTTATTCTCTGATTATTACTCTTCAAGTATTAAGAAGAATTTCCTTTCGATTATTGGATCTACAGAAATTCTTGGAAATCCAGTAAATTTACTAAAGACAATAGGTAATGGAGTTCATGATTTCATTCACGAGCCAATCGACGGATTCAGAGTCAGTGCAGCAAAGGGAGGGATTGGAATTCTAAAGGGAACAGGAAGTCTAGTTAAGAATACTGCAGAAGGAACATTTGGAACCCTCAGCAAATTCTCTTCGTCAATCTCAAAAGGAATGCTCTTGTTTACAACAGACCAAGAATTTCTTCATCAAAGAGAAGGACAGTTAATGAGCGAAAAACCTAAAAATATTGTAGAAGGAGTTGGATATGGAGTTAAAAGAGTCCTAAAAAGTGTCGAAGGAGCTGTTCTTGGAGTGTTTTTGCATCCTATCAAAGGAGCTCAACGGGAAGGAGCAAAAGGTTTTATCAAAGGCACTTGGAGAGGATTATCTGGAGTTATTATTAAGCCACTTGCAGGTGGACTTGACTTATTCTCTAAAACTACTGACGGAATTAAATACAATTTCAAGATATTTGACGAAAAGAATAACGATGAAAGAATCAGGTGGCCAAGACCTTTTTATGAAAACGACTTAAGAATAAAATCTTACAATAATATTGACTCCTACGTTTTAATGTACATAAACAAAATGTATAAAAAGGATCTACCAAAAATAACTTTTGTTGACTCAATGATTTTAAATGACTTTGAGAGAAGAATTCTTGTGTTTAGTACACAACATTTCATGCTAATCGAAATGAAAACTAAAAACATATCATGGATAATCGATAAGGATGATATCGAAGACGTAATTAAATTCAAAAATGGAATTAAATTTAAACTAATCCAGAGAATTCCAAATTCAAGAATGAAAAAGCTCAGAAATAAGCTTCCTCATATAAAAGAATATGAGAAATACAAAACAGAGTTTAAAATAATTGGTAAATTTAATTTAATTAGACTATATATTAAAATTATATTTAGAAATGAAGGATCAAGACTCAATTAATAAAGTTATGGAGAAACTCAAAAAATTAACAGGAAAAACATTTGAAGAAGAATAATAAATAATTTATTTCAATATATAAAGCAATGTTGGGGTTTTGGGGTTTTGGGGTTT
>JAQGFW010031694.1:0-16778 GCA_030463445.1 Euplotes aediculatus
AAACCCCAAAACCCCAAAACCCCAATGAACTCACCAATCATTGAAATAAAAATATTAAAGATTTTATGAAATGAACTCTGCTTTCTTGTACCTATCTTTTCATTGTACTTCTCTTCTTAATTTCAAATTGAAAAATTTTAAAGAATTACAAGACACATAAAATAACAATTTGATGATATGTTTAACATATTAAAGTTTTCTTCTCGTAGCCAAGTAGCAGTGTTATAATATCTTCCATAATAATTATATAGAATTTCAAATTTTGAAGGTTAGATCACTAATAAAAATGTTGAAAATATTTTTATTCAAATTCTCTACTAAAAATTGAACTGCTTAGAATAAATTTTTACTTAATACTGCTCTCCAATTAATACGACGAATATAGCAACAAGGTTGACAGTAAACTAAAATTGAGGAGAACTCTTAGCAGTGCAATAAATGCTAATGTTCCATTTTTAATAATTAAGAATGCTAAATAATCGTCAAGTAGTACAATATTTGAGGTTTCTTTTACGGCTTCATTTCTCGCATCTCCTTTTAAAAATTCGACATCAACTTTTGAAATGTAAATGAATCATTTATTTCATTTCCTGTTACATTAACAATATTATCTTGACTCTTGAATCATGTAGAAGCAAGTATTTATCTTGGAGACTTGAACTATCAACGACTCAAAGTTATTTTAAAATTTAGATAAGTTTTCATTATTTTAGTTTTTTTATTGTATTATCTTTATTTGTAACTAAATTAAATCCTCTTACTTTTCTCTAAAATAAGATCCTTCCATAAAATAAATATTCATATTTGCTTCTTTTTCATTTAAAATTCATTTTTTCTTGGAAATAGCTATTTCTACATCTGAGTTATAAACTGCGACCATTCAAAAGGTAATTTCTCATTTTTTGTTTTATGCAAGCTGCTCCTTAAATTCTGTTTCTAAACAAATTTTAAATTTTTTAAAAGAAATAAGAGCTATATTATTTCAAAAAAAAATCTCCAGATTCTATTCCATCAGATTTTTAATTTATCAAATTCAACAGCTGGAATCTCTTTGAAGGCTATGATGAGAGTTTTATATACTTGGACTCAAAATTAGAGAAGAAGTTCTTAAAAAAATGTGGCACTTTTGATCATCTATCTTATTTTTTGATCTGCAACACAATTTGAACCTATGCATCTTTCAATATAAATTCACTATTATATTTTACACAGGTAATATCTAATCCTTACTGAAAGAAGATTTAATTAATGTTGTAATTTTGTTACGTTTGCTGGATAACAAAATGTCGAAGCACACAAATACTATTTTATTATTTCCTTATCTTCTTATGTTTATTTCTATAGGTCAGATTCCTTATTAACAAGATCACTAGTTCATTAATTATGAATCTTCTGAACGGAATATCAGCTAAGCGTATAAATTGCAGATCAATATAGATTTAAAAGAATAATTACAAACTAATTTTATCTATAGTAAATTTAACTATTTTTAAAAGACTTTCAAATTGTCACTTCAGAAGAACTCCCTTCATGATTTCAATCATTGTGTTATTATACAAGGAACTTATCTTGGATTGGAAACTTAAGTTTTATCTTTAGTATGATATGAAGTTATTTTGTTAAATGCTGATGATTACTATCTAGCTTTAAATATTAGTATTAATCCAATCTCAGTAACTTCTAAATGGAATTGATTGCTGATTTAAGAAAGCGAATAATTATCAACCAATCAAGTACTCTTAGTTACCATAGACATTGTATGCTTTTTTGCCTTTATAAAGTGTGAATGATAACTTTTGGATTGACTAAGATACTCTTCTACTTTTAATAATTCTACACCCATCTATGCCAACGGTTATAAAAGTTAAGTCTCATATCCATTGATTATAAACAGAATGAATTTTTATATTAACAACTTCTCCATCAAATTTATTAATTTTACTGGTTCTGAAATATTTGAATAATAAATCTTGACATTTTAAAATTCTTTGCTATTCTTATTTTTATTAAAAATATTTTCAGGAATTTAATTTGAAATTGGATTTAAACAAACCTCAAAATAATATTAAAACTGATTCCTTAAATGAAAATAATAATATTTAAATTTTAAATTATGATATCTGGTTCTTAAAATGTGGGATAAAGGAGTTCCAACCCCTTTTAACTTTATTTTTATTTAGAAGAAATTTCGCTTAAAAAACCTCAAATATTTTAAATATTAAATATGTCATCATATATCAAATAAATTTGCATATAAAAGTTAAGTTTAAACTTGACTGTTACCATAATAAAATTAGTTAGACTGTGTAATTCTTTCAACACCAAATTTGATATATTTAAAATTCAATCAAAAGTTTTAATTTCAAATAAAATATGAATTAAAATTCAATGTAAAGAAGAGAGACAGAGTGTCGTATAAATATATTCCTTTATTTTAAATTAATATAACTTGAATTGTAACTTGGCTGCAGTCTCCGCCTTCGAATCTTACTTTATTGTTTAAGCAACTTCAAGCTATGATGAGTCTCTGCAAATTTTAGCTATAATATTAGATAGGCTATCTTTAATGTCTTTATAAAGTGCTGCTATTAGCAAGCGACTCCAATATATATGCTTGATATGATCAAAAATTTATTATACTTAATTCCTTCATCATTAGATTTTGCTCTAATAGTAAGACCACAGAATCAAACCAGTTAAAAAATGCTACTAAATTACTGAAAAGAGTTTGAGTTTTTAAGCGTATGCTATGCATTTGCTTTTTTTGCACTCAAGCTTGGCAGATTTGCATTTATGCCTGAATCTAATATATTTCCAAACAATGTGACCTTATAAATAAGGAGTCTCAATTAAAATTTATTAGGATTAATTTCCAATCAAAATATTATTATTGCTAATTCGTAAAATTTAAATTAGAGTTTAGTTAAAGTTTAAATTTATTAAAAATACAATTTTAATAAGTTTTTTAGAAATAGTTATAATTGAGTTAATTAAACTTAATTCTTAATTATTATAATTTTGTAAAACTTCTGTTCGTTGTATTTTAAAAGTCGCATTTTTGAGTCCTGTTCTGATGAAATTTTCTTAATTTTTAACTTTTACTAAAGATTTAATTGGATTTTGCAAAAGAGAAATGGTTAAACCATAATGCTCTAAACAAGATTTAAATAGGATCTACTGAAAAACAATAAAATTGAGACTTTAGATAAAGAGCAGACTTTGAAGTATTAAATGACAGCAAAGTGCTGAAGTGAATCTGCTACAATAATTATATTCAAATTAATTTATCGATAAAAATCTGAAGTAATATTTGAATTAAAAAGCATACAATTATTGATATAGAATTTGAGCTCAGATAAAAAAGTTAGCCCAAAGCTTAGTCGACTTGAAAATAAATTTAAATAAAAGTAATTAATTAAAATTTTCAAATGCTCTCTCAAATAAAATTCAGATATTGTTATTTTTACTGAGAATATAAATTCTTTACTCACATCTTTAATAATATATTACATTTATATTCTATTTTCTTTTTAATCCTAATTTTTTTAAATGTTTGGATCGTTATTAATATTTAATATTCAAAAATTATTTCGACTGAATTTAGGTCCTGATTAGAAGCTTGTATATACTCAGGAGCAATTGCATAAATCGATTCGAAACCGATATTTGAACTCTTGCACAGAGGAGTATTTGATTTTATTAAAGTCAAAATTCGAAACACAATATTTTAAAGATCCTACTAAATTGGGTGCCACATTTTGAAATACTAGAGCAAATTTTATTAGCTTTTTGTTGTCTTCAACTATATGTAGAGGAGAACTTTTAAGAGATGAAATAATAAACGACTTTAATTGAGAAAAGAATAGTTATTCCAAATTTAGTGACAACACCACCTGCTTATGATAAACAGCATTCGTTGTCTAAGAAACTGAAGTAAAGTCAGTATGTGCATTAATTGTATCAAATTTAAAAAATGTACATTTCCTTTTGATTTCACAAAACACAAGTGATGATTCTAATTAAATCAATTAAATTAAAAAATTATAAAAATTTCTCCCAGTTGTTAGTTATAAAATGAAGCAATATAAATAAGATCAACTAAATTTCTTTATATCAAAATTTAAAGAAGCCATATAAATTAAATATATGAATGTATTGAGATATTCAATTTAATTTATTGAATCATTTCTCAGCTATTAAGGTGTTTCTTCTCCAGTAAAATTAATACTTGAGAGATATTTTGTTCTTATTACATTTCCTCTGCTTGTATTTGTTTTAAATTAATATTTTTTATTTATGAAGAAATTATTTTAACTTTTATTATTTCATTGATAAGAATCTATAACGAAAACTTGAGCAAATTTTTGATTTAGCATAAAATTCGGCAATTACTATAAATAATTAAAAAATGTATTTTAATGAATTTAGTTCAGATCTTTGTAAGTTCTTTCTATTAATTATAATCATTTCCTCAATTGACAGTTAAACTATAAAAATTAATTTTAATATCAGTTTGATCTTCTAACACTTAAACAGTGAGGTAAGTCTTTAATAGTTATTAAATAATCTCAGACTCATGCTGTAAATACTTAAAGCATAAAGATGAGAGGCTTTAAGGTCCACACAAATACAATCATTTGATTTATGCTTTGGTGAATTGGAGACTCCTGGAACATGCTTGACAACCACCAATATATTTGAATCATTGTTAGCAATTGCAATTTAGATAGTGAGGAACAATCTGACGATTTACATATTGGTAGAAAACTTTCAAATACGTACTTGGTCTTATCTCTAGAAAATGCTTTCACATATTACTGTATTTAATTTATAAAATCAAATATTATCAAACCTATTATTTTGTTTAAAATTGGAGAGAATTCAAACCTTAGTTTAATCAAGACGAAGTTCAAGTTCATAAATCACAACTGAAGTTAGCTTCCGATTGTCACATATGCATTACAAATGATGAAGGGGTTCTTATTGTTGAACAAAATATGTATGTTTTGGCAACTTCAATGATTGCTCAAAAAGTTGATAAAAGTTAATATATTGCCTAATTGATTTTTTATTTAACTTTTTAATCTGTTAATATTTAAATTAAATAAATTAAATATCAGTAGCTTCTTATTTTATATCATTTTAATATTAGTTATACACATTGTTATACGATCATTAAATTGAAGAAACAAATACAAATCAGAAGAACTTTATTTGATTTTAAAGTAAGATATCAGCAACAAGTAAAATATTACTGTTCTCTATATATCAACTTTCTGTCTCTTAGCCGGATATTTGATGATCTCTCATTAAAATTTACTTTGGTCTCTTCCTGCAGGTTTTTGCTACTAACAGGAGGAGCTTCAATGACGTTAATTGGGACAACCTAAACCTAGTCTATCATTAAATTACTTTTCTTGAATTTTGTTCTAGAGCTTCTTGCTGATTTGTATTGTCTTGAGGCTACACAGTTAATTAGTATGCATGAGCTTGAAATAATTTTAGCAGATATATAGCTGATAGATACTATCACTTGAATAGAATGTAGTATAACATTAAAATCCAATTATATTCTTATTTACGAAATCTAGTTACATCTAATTTTTTATTTGAGCTGCTCTATTAGTTAAAAACTTTAATTACATTATCTGTTTAAATTTCAGTTTTACAATCTAAATACATAATTATCAACATATTACAGCACGACCATAAATTAGAGAAAATCTGAATTTTTAGAATACAAAAGAGAACAGCACAATAAAAGAAACTTAAAATGTCATCACAAGTTAAATTAACACTTATAAATATCTTGAAATTTGGCTAAATCAATCTTGTAACATTCATCAGCACTGAAAGTTTGCAAATTCAAACTTAAATTGTGAATGCTAAGAACTTTGCTAAGATATTCAGGAACCAGACTGCTAAATTAATAGTTAAATGTCAGATAAGCTATGCTACAGGAACTTTTATGAAATATCAAACAATATTGAAGTACAACTAAACCACATTTAATTTCAAAGAAAATGACTCCTTTTCAATAAAAAGTAGGAAAGAAGATTAAAAATATGAAAGAGCACAACTTGAAAGTTTAAATAAATAAAAAATATATCTTAATAAATCTCCAAATAAAAATGAGAAAAAATTAAGAGTTTAAAATTTTTTCTCACACAAAGATATTTCTATGAAGCTTCAAATACAAAATAAGCGAAAATTAAATCATAAAATCGAGCAGTAAAAAGAATGGAGTATAAAATTTGGCAAGGAAATACATCGTTCATTCTCTATCTACAGCGATCATAAAGCTTTATAACCTCTGAAATAAAAACAGCTTCCCAATAATTTCTAAGAAGACTGACAGTACAACTTGCCAAATCGTTCATATATGCTTTCAAAAAGAGTTTTCATATCCAAATAAAATTAATTCTGATTTAAAAGAAATTAAAAAAGATTAATTAAGCACTCAAAAAATTTAATGACAACATATCGCTTTTATATTCTCAAATAAAATTTGAAAAAAATCACTAATCAAATATTTTATAAATTTAAGCTAAGTTAAACATGAGAATTAGCATAAGGTGCATTCACTCAAATAGTTTTATTTTTAAACTTGAAAATTCATGCATTTTTAGACATTTATTTAATGCCATAAAGTTCAGTATAAAATTGATTATTATTTAAAGTAACTGATAAATGTTCCTTCACTTTGATATTAAATTTGGTCTCAAAGAAAAGAAACTTTTGGCAGTTCCTAAAATCAGAAAATATAATTTTAGTTAAAGTTTTATATTAGAATTTTAAGTAAATTTTGTTTAGATGAAAATTCGGCGAACTCCTCTGTTTAACCACAAAATTTAAGTAAAACTTCGTAGTTTTAGGAGACGAAGCAAAGAAATTTTTTATTTCAAAAAATCATTATTCGATTATATCTTCACAATCGTATTCGGTCAACATTCGGTTAAACTAAAGTTTATTTCGTTTTTAAGCAATAAAGTCATCAAAAAAATGCTTGAATTTGTTTGTAAAGCTATGCATTTCGGAGGTTTATATTTTGATTTCAATAAAAAGAAAAACTATTATTTGCTGTCAAACTAATATTTTAGCAATTAAGTGGATAACAGTATTCGGTAGCTGTTCATACCAAAATTGGCAAATATTAATTCCATAATAGGAACACATTTAAAGCAGATATAATATCTAAGTTTTTCTTCAGATAATTAAATTAGTTCAAAGAGCAAAGGAGGAACACATAAACAAAGAAGCCAAACAATTCTGCTTTGTCACTCCAATGAGACTTTGCAATGAAAGCAGTGCAAGAAACACTAAAATTGAATACAAGTTAGAGAAATTTAAACATAACAGAAGAGAGGAATCAAGAAAAATAAACCATAGTCAATCAAATCTTTATTCATTCTTTTAATTCAGCAATTAATATTTATAAAAGACTGGACTAGAGTCGATTAGATTATTTCCAGCTATTGCTCAATTATCAACAAAAAATTTATTAAAAAATAAAACAATTGTAAAGAAATTTTAAATATTAAATAGAAGGGGAATGAAGATCCTTGATAAAAATTGGCTGATAGTATCAATAAAGCTCCAACAATTAGATATTATGGGAAGTATTTTATTGGCTTGAACGATTAAATTTTAATACTAAGCAAACGAGATATTTAACGATTCAATAAGCATGGAATAGAAAAGAATCAGATTAGACAAGCATAAAGTTATGGACTCAAATATTATATTGAATCTTAGCTTATACAAAATTAAATTTATCTCAAACTTTTTGCAATACACTAAGTTTAATCATTGAATATAAAGCATAAGGATAAATAGTGAAGAAAATTAAAGTAAATGATGAAAAACTGATAATGATAAAATATGCTAAATAAGATATTATTTAAAAACTATTTAATTGAGCTTAAAGAGATTAACAATTGAATATAAAAACTTATTTAATTTCATAATTAAAACCAAGAAAAGAATAGATAGATTAGGTATAAATAAAAATGAAGGAGTTGGAAATGTTTAAGGATAGAGATATTCAAAAACTCCAAATGCTAGAGAAAATTATATATCACACCCTCAAGTAAAAAAAGAAAAGACTTTTTATGATTGAAAGATACATCATAAATACAGAATCAAATCAAAACTAATACAAATAGACAAAGATTTCATAAAATATTAATGAATTAGAATAAAATTAATAAGTGTGTTGCATTTAATTAGATAAAAATTTGAAGCTGCTATTTTTACAATTTGAAAGGATAGCTCGAACTCAAATATTCACCAAAAAATATTTAAAAGGGAATTCATATTTAAATCTCATAGATGATTGAGTAAAAATGCCAAAAGAAGTACAACATACAATAAAAGCATATATTAAAAAAGGTTTATTAATGATTTTATTTGATTTCTTAAAAGAACATGATACTGTCCCAAGAGCAATAATAATGCAGAAACTTCATTTACTCAATTTTCTGAATAATATAATCTGACGATAAAAATGATATGCTAAAACGATATTACAATATCATTCAATAAAATAAATTTAATATTCAAAGAGACTAGATCGAAGATAAGTTCTTTTCATTTTAATTTAACTTATTAACAATCTATATATTACATATAAAATCTGAGTAATAGAGGCTAAAGAATATGCTGATAGCATTGTATGTGTTTGAAAATTATCTTAAACTACAATTCTATTCTTTGATCATAATACAATTGTAAATTTCAAGCAAAATGATATAAATCTTTTAAGCTGAAAATAAAAATCATGTTGAGAAAAAGTAGATGTCAGAGTTTTAATAATAATGAGATAAATATTTTGAAGTAGAATCATATAAATATCTTAGAGCAATGATTAATCAAACTCTAAAGACGAAATCCATGAAAATAATCTTAGAAATTTTGAGGCAATAAATAAAAACAAAATTAATAAATTAAAGCCAACCCAAGTCTCAATTAAAAGTCTACTATAGTATACAAACTTATACGAAAAAAATCAGTTATACTATACATCACAAATAATATGTAGTCACGAGCCAAATTTCATGCAGACATGAGAGGCAATAAACTATAAATGTTTAAAATTTATATTTTATATTATAGTGAATATAAGCAAGAAAAAACTGATGAATGTACTTGAAATTGCAAATCAAACAATATAAAAAGCAATATAAAAAATCAGAGAACCTCATAAGATAATTGAAAGTATCAATCAATATTAAGTTATTGTCCCGAAAAATAATAAAACTCTGAGTTACAGTCTCTTTTTAAAACATACCTCACAACCACTATTCTTTTACTAACAACATTAAATAATGAGCATTTATAAAATACTAACAGAAATTGCAAAATAGAAACTTGATTTCAAATTTGAGAAAAATACAGTCAAATTGTGGACATTTTTTAAAGAAGATATTACAACTCTGAAGAATATAGCTTTTGGGTTAAATAGTAAAATAAATAACTTAATAAACAGTTATTTTTAAACAAAATATTTAAAAAAAATATTGATTAAATACTTAAACTCAAGCTTTTAATTTTTAATAAAATATATAATAATTTAATTTTAATAAGAATCAATTATTTCGATTCTCTAATAGAAAATTTATTATTAAATATAGACTACAGTCATTAAAGTTGAGCAAGCAATTAATCAGGAATTACTTGAGATCAAAAAATTTTAATTAACAAAACGTAAATTTACTTAAAATAAAATTATGAGGTGGCAATTTTATCATTCCAATATAAATCTCATCCATTTTCAATGTAATCATCCCTCAGTAAAAATAAAAAATTCTCTCTTTTTCAAATCCTATATATTATAAAGTTTCTTAATCTTTTTAAATTTTTCTTAAAGTTGAAATTGTGTTTCTGTTTTGGTCAAAACTCATACCTTGATTAATTTAAGTTTAAAAGTATCATTTATTTGAGATTGGATGTGCAAATTTGTATAAATTAATATAGTTATAATCCCAATGAATACAGCTCTATCTTGTACATTAAACTAGAGATGTAATATTAGAAAATACATGGATTTCAAACTTAAATTTGACTACTTTTAAACTTACAACAGAAAAGTTTTATAAAACTAGGATATCTATAAAATATTTAATGACTATCATCCAAAATTAAATATAATGTTAATATTTTTATCAATTCAAAAATAGAATAGAAAATCTATTAGCCTTCAATTAAATTAATTTATTTTCTTAATTCTAAAGTAATTTTTAAGTTTAGCTAACTTCTCGCTGTAGTTGATTTAAAATATCTTTTTAGCAAAATTCTACAAGTAGAACTAAATTTTAAAAGAAGTCTCTAAAGCCCTATCTCAATACTTATCTTTATTAAGATTTATTTTTGTTATTTCTTTATCAAAACTAACTTCTAAATTTCTATGAATGAAGAACATCATCACAAGTTGGAGTATTAATAGCTTGATTAGAAATTCTGGTCAAATTATGTTTTATCTTACAATTTCGAATATTTGTAGTTTACGAATAAATTGTTAAATGAATTAAGATTCTTCATTTTCTATTTTCATCTTTTCGTAAAAATGAAGATCAACAACAAAAATTTAACTTGATACTCCAAATTCAAATAAAAAATCATTTAATTTTTAAAACAGAAATTTATATTTAAATTGATTTTTAAAGTAAACATCAATCATATAGTAAATAGGTCTAAAATTACTTTAAATTGATTGAGTGTTTGTTTAAAGCATTAAATATTCAGAAATCAGAGTTATTTTTTACATGTTGAGATACTATTACCTTTTTATAGCATTAAAGTGAAAATTTTATTTTAATTGAATCTCTTTAATTAAATATAAATCCAGCATTTAACTTTAATTAAAAAATTGCAATTATCTCTCTTTTATGATTCTTCCCAAAATAAATTCAATAAATATTCAATTAAGTGGTTTATGTAAATTTAAAATAAATAAAATAAAATAGCAATAATATTATCTCCTTGAAGATTCCGACAGTCTCTAATATTAAGTCAAACTAGCAATTCGATGTCATGCTAAAATAATGAACTACAGATTATTAGTCAGTAACTGTACCTAATTATTCTTAGAATCTGAATAGTTAAGGATCAGAGTGGAGATTTGGATGAAATAAGATTTACACTCACATCTTCTAAACTTCATAATTTATGCATTTCTGCATATCTTATAACATTTTAGGATAGGATCTAAATGCTGCCACGTTAATGAGCATTCAAAAACCGAAATGCTTTGGAAATCAGAGAAGCACTCTATCTGTTCTTAAATATTTTAGATCTGAAGCCTTAACATTTAGCATAACATTTTGAGTTAGGTTGCTACGATTTCAAGTTTATTTTTGAATGAATTTAATTTAAGTCGACTACTAATTTTTGAAGCAAATTTTTCAAAAATCTCCAGTCTTATTAAGATTGGAGAAGATAGACTCAGGATGACGCTTATTGCTTGCATACTTATATTCAGCTATTAACAGTTGAGTTAGACTCTGCTTTAATTTGATCCCTTATTATAAGTTAGTATTTATACATAGATTATATGAGAATTTGAAGACATTTCGTAGCTCAGTATTCTTATTTAATTCCATTGAGAAAGTCAAAAGGACTGTGGAGGAGAAATGTTCAGAAATTTTACATATTTTCTTTTAAAATATTTGTGAGAAGGTATACTCTTTAAACTATGAGTATGATTTAGTATTCCTTGAAGACAAAGATAATATTCTGCTTTTTAAGCAACTCAAAAACTCCTTAATAGATTTGTGAAACAAACAATACGGTAGGAATAAACATCATGTTGAGTGAGCTTAATATTATTTTTCAAATTCAGATAGAGGACCTTTTATGATCAAACATTCCAAGTTAAACTTCTTAATCTAATTTCATACTAAACAATCAAATGATATATATTAAATAAAGTAAAAATAAAATATTTTAATTATGAATTAGGAGTAAAATCAGTATAACAGAAAATCTCATTTTCAATTTATGTATATAAATTTACTAAATTTTAATCAAATTAATTTACATATCTGAATAACTTTGAAAGAAATTTAAAATTTTCAATTAATGCATTTCTACTGTAACTCGCTTTTACTCTATTTCATTGTTGTACTTGATAATATTAATTTGTATTTCTCTACTAGTTGACATTTACTCAAATTGCTTATTTTAGTTTAAAAATATAAAATGAAAAAGGATTCTCATGTATTTAATTAAAACATATGGAATAGTGTAGATTGCTATTTTCTAAAAATCTTTAAATTTAGACTAATATTAATACTTTCTAGTTTTATCCTTATAGTAAAGTTTAAAGTAGTTTGTTTGCAGGCAGAAAAATAAGTGATATTTGGAAAGTAATTGAATCACCTATCAATTCATATTTTTAGCTTAAAGCTACTATCTTGACTTTATTTCTCCTTTAGCAGAGTTACTTTTTTGTAAAAACTGAATTTAATTTTAGAAATGAAATAACAATTTTTTGAATTAGGAACAAATTCGATGCAGCTTAGGCTGAATCAGCTTTGACATTTAAAATTATAATATATATTTTGAATGTAAGCTAACTGATAGTTTTTTTCACATTTAATTTGCTAGTGATAATTATAAGTTATTACTTAACTCCACTTCAATGAAAAGAAAATACGATTGATCTAATTAGATTAATAGTTTATTAATAATTTAATTCATCATCAAATAAATTATCAAAATTCTTTACAATCTCATTTAAGTTCTGCTAACATGTTTAATATTAAATTTGTATTTATATTGATATTAAATAGGATGAAGAAAGAGGAATAAATTTTTTTTAAATATATAAATAGAAAATAAATATAAAAAAATAAATCGCAATTTAATAAATTATTTCATTTCAAAATATAAATTTAATCAAAATAAATGATGTTTGAAATTAAAGTAAAGCATTTTCATTAAATATAATATTATATTTAATGAATAGTTACTATTTTTATCTACCTGCTGAGTATATTTACATTTAAATAATTAATATAGGGGACATCTGCATCGATTTGTAGATGTTATTTCTCTTCACATATTCCGCAATAATTTACAAGCTTCTTATAGCTCTTCTTGTTTTTTTCTTTATAGTAAATTTAAAATTGCATCTGGAGTATGTGTTATTTCTAATTAAAATTAAGTAAAATTTCAATAACAAACAAGAGCAACAAGGGGTAAACTTGCAATTTGTAGTGGAATGTGTGCAAAGACAGAGAAAAAATAAATGCATGTGTCTCCCTATACTAATTAATTCAATGTAAATATTCTCAGCAAGTTGGCCAAAATAATAGCTATGTATTAAATTGAATACAATGGTTAATGTAAAATGCAACACTTCAGTATCACAGATCATTTATTTTTGTTATATAATTCAAATAATGCAAAATCTTACAATATCTTCTTTTTCTGTTCTCAATTTCCTAATTATAGCCAATCTAATTATTGCAACTAAACTGTGAATACAATAACTTACTTAAGATTATAGCAAAAGTGATAATAATATTTGATGCAATCATTCAAGTGTAGATAGTTGAAATCATATCACTCCACTCGGCTTCTGTATTTTTGCTTGCCAGAAAGATGAGAAAGAAAGTAAAGTACATTTCATTAGTAATTTCTATAATGTTATCTTTGGTCTTTTCGTACGGTCTGAGGATGCTAATAAGGATTGCATAGCCTACTTGAACAATAAACAAAACGATCACCAAAGATCGCGCAGAAGAAGCTGATGCAATATTCACAATTAAAATTACGAAGAAAGTTCGCCTTGCAAGGAGTCAGGTTGTATAAAATCGATGCTTCATTTGAGTTTTGAGTCCCGAGAAAAGTTCAATTTGCTTATTTTGCCATTTTTTAGCTGTATCAAATACTGAATATGTCAAGAAAGCAACGATTAAAATGAAAAGCAAACTGACGATAAGTATGACTAATGCAAACATTAAAGAGTACTTTCTTGAAGCTATAGGATTGCTAAACGTGTGTATCTCATACATACTCGAAATCAGAAAGTACTGATGAATCTCAAGAATTGCACGAATGTAATATCCGAATGTTATCATCTCAAATACCCGATTTGCTACGTATTTGATGGTTTTAGCAAACTTATTTGGGCTTTCATTCGGATTGTATTTCTGGAGTAACTTTCTGAAAGCAGCAATCAATAAGTTCAATATTATCATAATTACTAAAACTATAAAGAAGGACAAGGTGTTGTATATAGTGCTATCGGAGTTCACCCCGACAGCACTATATAAAGAGTTGGTCAACTTAAAGTCAAATTTCTCAGCAAACTGTGAGTAGAAATATAGTATGTCAAAAGGTAAATATCGGTAGGGATTCAAGATAAAACCAAGTCCAGTGATTACATTCTTTACATCTTCAGAAATAAATGCTCAAGTAATGAGAAGCAAAAATAGCAATTGAATTTGATTTACAATTGCCCATAGTGGAGCCATCGATGATATTTTAAAGAGACTTGATGTTGTCGTCAGTAAAATAGTAAGCCCTACTACAACTTGGCAAATTACTCTCAAAATTTTAGATAATAAACTTGCTTTATTATTTGAAGTAGCTAACTGATTTGTTTGGGAGGTTTGTGAGCTTGAAGAATCTGAAGAACTTGGCGAAGCTGACGAATTTGATGAACTTGATGAATCTGATGGACTTGAGCTTGATGAGTCTGTCGAGTTTGAATTAGATGAACTTGATGAAGCAACTCACAATCCAGAGCTTTGAGTATATCCTGAGTTGCATATCGAACAATCTAAATTCGAGCTAGCTGAGCACTTTGAACAGTACTGAACATCTCAATTACTAATATTCAATATTATTCTTTTATTAATCAAACTTGTATCACTTCCAATAGTCGAGCAAATATAAAAGCTAAAAGTTGAATCAGCAGCAACATCCACAGCTGCAATTGTAAGTTGTCCTGTATTAGAATTAATTGAGACCCACGACGGAACTACCTCTGAATTGTAATTACTCATGCTGTAAGAAATAGAGACTGAGCCTGAAAAAGAGCATGTCAAGTCTGGCATTTCAGTGTAATCATTGTTTTCAACCAGCGAGAAAGATTGATCATTTGTTTGGTTATCAATGATTTCATATTGAATATAAATATCTGAATTAATCATTGACACTACAGTGTAGACGACAAAAGAGTTTGTAATAGTTAAAGAAGAAGTGGGCATGGAATAAAGGTCAGAGATGACTACGAAGATAGACGGATTGAATTTATATGAAGCTTGATTAGAACTAAAGATTCATGTTGACTTGTTCGTTTAGGTTTTAACTATTCCAGATTGAAGGATAATGTCATCTGTTCCTGTTGATAAAGCATCCATTTCCAAGGAAGCTGGTGTAAAGTCAGACTGTTCATTGAATGAATTAAATTGAAATTTTGTGAGATAGCCATTGTTAGTCATTTCTCCATATATGATAATACTATATTAGGAATTTATTTAGTTTAAAAATATCTTAACTTACTTATTAGTTGTAGGCTCTAAAGCTACTCCATGCAAATTATTTCCAGAAAATTGCTTGAAATCAAAATTTGAAGTAACAGTATTGAATATAACAATAAAATAAACATTTCATTGCGTTGCAAATATTAAATAATCTCCATATATCAGAACTTTTCTTGCATTTACACAGCTAATGCTTGATCGATACCTCGTTCCTAATACATTTCCATTACTTGGGTTTAGTTGAACTAAATATAGGTTTATATTGATCCCAAAAACAAAAACACCGTATAAAATGCTTTGATCGCTGTTAAGTACTGAGCCTGAATCCCATGCACTTCAATTTGATGATGTGCAAAGAATTACTCCAGACCAATCCAAAAATATATTACCAAAAGTCACTTTATAGAGTAGCAAGTGGTGGGGAGAAGAGAACCCAGCTCCAACGAAGAAGTACTGGTTGTCGTTAAACTTCACTTGCCCGTATGCAAACTGATAAATAGATGTGATTTCTTGTCATTGTTCGACTCCAGTAAACAAGTACTTTCATATGTAAAGAGTTTCGTAATAGGTTTTTGAAATCAAAACGTAACCAGAGTTATCCGATAAGACATGAGTTAAGATATCTCCTGATCCATTAAGAACCCTCGTGCTATAAACATAAATAAACAGATCAAAAAGATTATATAATAAGTTAATCAAATGCTAATCTTAAAATAATGTTTTTGAATATATAAATTCAGAATTAGACTTACTGAGATACTGAATCAACGATCTTTCCATCACTTGCAGATAATCTGACGACTATTATTGGCATATTGTTTATTGAGAAATAGACATTTTGTTCATCCGAACTTACAGCAAGACTCCATTCATGCGATTCAAATCCAAGTGCTGTCATCCAATTTAAAGTATTATCAGGATTCATTTTCCTGATAACTGTAGTCCAAATAGATTTAAGTATGTACAGATAATAAATATTATTTGAAGAAGGTCCTACAATTGCTTTAGATATCTCTCATTCTCCATATCCAGTAAAGCTGTCCTTTTGTATAAAAATGGCTGCTGTTTTTGGTATAGTTGTCGGTCATTTTGAAGTCAATGCAAAATTAATAATCAATAGGAGCATTAAGAATATTTTATAAAGCTTCTTAAATCTGAGATGAGTATACTTTGTACTTTTCATTCAATCTTTTACCAGAGACAGACCTTTTTGAATATTCTCCATATTATATAATTCAATTTAAAATAATATATTAGGGGTTTTGGGATTTTGGGGTTTTGGGG
>JAQGFW010031791.1:0-10454 GCA_030463445.1 Euplotes aediculatus
TCTTACCAAACTCAGAAAGTGAATACGGATTTCACTGCAGTGAATCGAAATTTAAGTTTGACTTGTAAATTACTGTGGTTATGTAGTTATTCAAAATCGTATTTGAATTATCAATCTCAAAGGAATAATAGAAGTTGAAGCCATCAATTGACTCAGCAGCTATAAAACGAGATTACTTTAACAATTTGAAATCAATATAAATAATTTAGTCCAGCTTGCAAAAAACATATAAAATTAATAGATATTATTGGTTTGATTTGATATTAAGTATGGAGAAAAGGATTTTGGAACAGGTAAACAACAAAGGCAATTACAAACATATCATCTTAGTCTATTACAGAGGAGAGCATAAAAAGCAACATCAAAGAAGGCTATGGAATATTAATTGATCCGGAGGGATGTAAATATGAATAATCATGATATGAAAAGAAACATGAAAATTTCATTTAGTTAATAAATATTTTGTTATGATTTTGATTCAAGAAACGAAAATTTTATGATTTTTACTTTCATATCACCATCCATAATAATTAATCTTTCCGGTCATGTTAATACTCTATTACCTTCCTCCATTGTTTTTTATAGTCCCATACAAACTTAGCATTATTGGTTTGCTTGTACTAGTTCTTGCCGTTTAAAATCAATCCCAAATCCTTCCTCCAGTATTCAATATCAAGCCCATTCAATCTTATTATTAAATTTAGTTATATTAACAATTTTTTTAATCTGCATAAATTTATAAATCTGAAACTACTTAAAAAGAATAAATTTATTTATTTTTATACCGTATATAAAATAAATTACTATATTATTCAAAACATAATATTTTTAATGTTGAAACCTTTTGCTTAAGATTTGCTCTTAAGCTTGTTTTTTAATCAAGCGGGAATACGATAATTTCAGTCGAGATTATTTAGCAAAATAGTTACCCAGTGATTTTATTGTCAGTCTGATTTTAGCATTCTATATAAAATTAGGTAAGCACGAAGACAAATCTTATAAAAATAAAACTCGACTGATTACTTATTGAATGAATATTTATAGGTGCTGATATCACTTCCTGTATTTGATTATTAGGATTTTAATGTTTAAATATTAAATTAGCAAACTGGCTTCAGTTTCTAAAATACCGTTTAATGAGGTTATAAGAGATTGTGAGTTTGCTTGATTATCAATCTTGATTATGTAATCTGCTGAACAAATTGGCATTTTAAATATAATTGGTGTATTATTTAATCCACGAGATATTGTTTGCCCTTTGATTGCATATCCAATGTTGTATATGATTTGGGGTTGTAGCGTGTCAGCTGAGAGAATGAATAATCATGAAAGGTTGCTATAATAAAAATGTTATCATTTATTAATATGTAAAATTATGTTTGAACAACAACAAATTAATTATGATTATTTGTAATTAATACTTTGAAATATTGTTCGAGTTTTTAATTATTTTAAAGTCTTAATAAACAATTTAATTTATAAATTCTAATGCAATTACTTTAATTTAATGCATTTTGAAACATATCGAATAATCTTCTTCACATTCTTATTGATTTGAAACACGAAAAGAAAATTGTTATTCATCAATTTATTTTCACATTAGATCTAAGTAGCCAAGCTTCAATAAGTTTGATAATTATTGTTTAATCATATTAAAGGATAATAATCGGTTCTATTTATTAATAAATAAAGGCAAGTTTTGTTTCTATGGGAAACGTAATATTTGCCTTCTTAATAAACTTACTACTTCTAAACTCCGCTTATATGAAGCAGAGCATAATTGTTTATTCTAAAATAAAATGTATAATGATAAGAGTGAGATCAATCTTTTTATGTAAAACAAGCAAAATTTGTTAATTAATAGAAAATTCTTTGATTAACTGCATATAGTAATTTATGAAGAAATAGATAAACCAAAAAATATCAAAAATAATAAAACTATCAAATTGTC
Source organism: Euplotes aediculatus (assembly GCA_030463445.1). Lineage (NCBI taxonomy): Eukaryota > Ciliophora > Spirotrichea > Euplotida > Euplotidae > Euplotes > Euplotes aediculatus. Next base: position 1,952 of record JAQGFW010031791.1, read on the forward strand.
AAACTCCTTTGAATTTTATATTCAATAATCTTTTTAATTTAACAGCTTAACCAATCAATACCTAATTACTAAGTATAATTTAAATGCAATAAGATTTAGATAATATTGATAAGCAAGATCAATTTTGTTTTATGAAACCCGAATATCCCCAGTCCGCCTCTTATAGTTTTAGAGCTTCAAAACAATGTTGATCTGCAAAAGGTCAAAATTGGTCTTTCAGATCAACGTTTACAGTGTTCTCAAAAATTAATAGCAGCAACATCAAGAAAATTGTCGCATAAATATCTGATTGGATGATGTCCATATTATATAGTTGCTGTCCAAAATTTCTAATGACTAAATTTATAGTCAAAAATATTCTCTGTACAAATGTGACCAAAGCGAGGATTATGATTATTAAAAATGCTCAAACGTTGATAATTTATAAAATTAGATTATATTGGAAATATCGTAGAAATGAATAAAGAGCTTTATATTTTAAAGGTTATACTATACAAACCAAGTATTCAAATTAAATTTATAAAATATCAAATATTGCGGCATTTACAAGATAAATTTATTTGAGACATGAAATATATGAGAGCTGATTTGATAGAAAATAAAGTTACGAAGGAAAATTTAGGAATGAAAAACGGATTAAATATTTATTTAATTTAGTAAGTATTAATTATCAAAATTATCTCAATTATTTAAAGAAATTTTATTTCAATATTTGAAGATATGAGGATTAGTGGAGAAACTAAATTATATGGATATGATTTTCAATAATATTCAAATGATCTAAAATTACAAAAACTAAAGATAATTTATTTAAACTTAAATAATATTGAAATCGAACAATATAGTATTTTCAAATTTATAAATATTATACCTTAAATAAAATCATATAAATATATATAATATCAAAAGTATTCAGTACGAAAGGTCAATATATTTTGATTAGAATAAAATATTGAGCATTTTAAGAAAAATAAGAATTAGATTTGCATTCTTTAGCAATCATTTTAATAAATTATAAATTTAAACTCTTGAGTTTAGTTTACTTGAAGCAAATAGAATCACGACATATTCATTTATTTTAAGCTATGATAACAATTTTAAACATTTATATCTAAAATAATTAAAATTTTGCAAATAAAATGATTGTAGTCTGCACTTAATTAGACTCTGAAAAAGGATAATCCAAAAATTGATAAACTAAAATAACATTTTGCAAAATAATATAATATGTATAAAATTTAAATCATGCAAGTAAATTTCAAATGATATTCAAATATTAGTTTTCTTTTTTCTTAATTTATGAGTAATTTAATTTAAACCAATCTGATTTAATAAACTCAATCTCGTATAAATTTACATTGAAAAATATTCCCAAATGCATTTAATTGAACTTAAGTCTGGATTTAAAATTAATCCTATCCTTGAGACAAATGCCTCTTTCAAAAATAAATCAATACTAAATTCTTGAAAACAGAGGATTTAGTTCTATTCAAATTGAAATACCTATACTTGAAAGACAAGATTTTATTATACTCTTTTCTAAATTAAAAACAAATTATTAAATTGAGGACATCGATTCTCAAATCTATCCTGTAAATTTGTTTTGCTAATAAAAAATCAATTGAATGAAAATATTTAATTATTTTAATTTAACTTTTTAATTTTTTATGAATTAGATTCAAAATTACTTTTCCTAATTTATTATATTATATTATCTTACAATATTTGATGATATTTATATTTTATTTATAAAATATCTATCCTGTCAAAAATATTAAATTTTGTCAATATTTTTAAATGTATTTTCTAATATTTCAATTAAAAATATAATAATTCAATTAAAAAAACTATCGAAAGCCTAAAAATGTACCTGAAATCTGTATCTCTACTGATGTAAACATTCACAATCCTATAATAAAATGATTATCACAATAATTTCTTAAATAATTAACCTAACCAACACCCGAAGCATTAAATAGCCTGAAACAAACTAGCATCTATCCATCCTAAATTTTTCATATCTCCTCCAAATAAAACTCCGGTTGTATAAAAGTCTCTTCCGTCTTTAACATATAGTGGAGTCGCTTAGTTCTTCTCTGCGCATAAATAACTTCCAGATAAAGAATTAATCCGGTTTTGCATAAATGGGATTATCTTAACTTTAGATAATGAGAAGAGATAAATTCAATGATAGGCGGAGATGTAAACTGTAATACTGCTTGCTCATTTTATAATAACGACACTGACATTCCCACTTCCTGAGACTTAGGTTATTTCAAGACTTAGCTAACTGCATCGATTTAAATGCTGACTCACTCTTTCTGCACTTGGCAATTAAAAAATACATACCTTGCTTTTTAATTTGAAACCATTTACTGATTTATTTGAGAGAATGCACATTTTAATTGAAGGACAAGATGGATAGGGCAAAGAATATATTTAGTTTTGGAAAGACCTATTTATTTCAATTTGCAATTTTATAACACCTTTTAAATTAGTCATGAATCTTTAAGATTATTTGGAATTTTAGTTGTTGAGTTTTAAATAATAAAACGGAGATATTAACTTATAATTGAAAATGTTTTTTATCGTCTATATACTTTTTTGTATATTTTGATGTTAACCAAATAATTTTAACAAAATATTTTATTAACTCCTTTACAAAATTTGTAATTAGTTTAAGGAGATACATGAAAATGTGCATTATATAAATTTCAAAATGTAATCATTATTTCAAGTGATAATATCTACTTTTTAATTTTGATAATATTATATAAATGTATTGCAGTTTCTGCTTAAATGAGTTTGCTTAATTCAGTAATAAAGAATGCACTAAATGATATTTTAGTATTGAATATATAGTCTTTTATTTGAATCAATTTAAGATTTCTGAGTATTTAATTATTTCTCTTTTATATTTGAAATCTCCTAATGATTTCAAACAAATATATTTAATGACAATTAAAGGTGAGCTTTACTAAATGCAAACAAATTGAACTAATATTTATTATTTGTAGCAATATTTAGAAATCTTTAGTACTTTTCTTTTTGTCTTTTCTATCAATCTTCAGAAAATTTAATTTATAATATATTATAAAACTTTACAAAGTTCATAGGAAATGTTATAAAAGTTTAAACTTACCCGAAAATGTATTTCTGTGTTACTAGTTCAATCAGCATTTCTATAAAAATAAATTGAGTTTAAAGGTTACCTCGATCTTTATAAAAGTAGTCTGTGTAGAAGGAAAATCAGCTGGACTTAAGGTATAGCCCATTACTGCTGTCAATTGTAAAAAATCATGGATATTGGTTATTTCCTAATATTCCTGCATAGACTGTATACTCATATGTTGCCATTTTTGATATTGTGTCGTATCCAAGATGGAAATCAACAACTGTTGTCCATTTGATATTTCCTTGCGAGTCAAGTTTGAAAAATGCTTCATCTGCAGTTGAATTGTTTGAGTAGTTAATTGTAGAGTCATCTGAACTATTGCTCTTGAAATTCATTATCTAAATACATGAGGAATAAATTAAAATTGTTATAATATTAGATTAACTCTATCTTATAAAGATCAGCATTAAAAATATAGTTTATTCGATAATTTATCATTCAATAAATTAGTTATTCTAAAAGATAATTTAATACTAGATTATTTTTTAATTATCAATATTAACTAGAAAAAAATTCATTTTATTTGCATTTTATTTAATTAAAAATAAATGATATGTTGAATACGATCTTTTACTTTGATTAAAAATTATTCATAAAAGCCTATATGTTTTTAGTTACTGAATCTATTAAAATAATTATTGGTTAACTTACATTTCTATGTTAAAATATTAGCATATAAAATCTTATATCAAATTATTGAGCATTATTTTATTCAATTGTTTACTTTTAACAAAACTCCAAAATAACCTTGCTAAATTTGATTAGTTCAAATTTAAATATCTCGTTTCAACAAAAATAGAGAAAAATTTAAATTTGTAAAAACTTACTCTTCCATTAATCACAACTTCATTTTCTGGAACTGGTGTAAGATAGAATATTTGGAAGAATTTCTCTTGTCCAGAATTCGGTCCAATTGAAAATATTTTTGAGAACACATAATTGCCGTATTGGTCAAATTTAATAATTCCTCCGTAGTACATTGAAATGACATTAAAGGATGTCGTTACCTATAATGTAAATAAGTTAACAATATTTTTTTATATTCTATAACTATTTAAGCAGCAATAAAGTATACCCATATGCAGTCGTCGACAACATCTGCATCGTTGGGTTTAAACACTGATGTCTTATACTGCAAAACAAAAGCCTTGGCCCAGAGTGTTCCGCCAGTGGTGTGGTCAATTCTGGCAATTACCTTCATTTCACTGTCATTAGCTATAATGTTATTTGCAATTCTTACTATTCAGCAGGCTGTTTGAAGAAATGTATCTATATTGGTTAGTTTCATTTTTATTAGGAATATCGAGAGAGAACTATGTTTAAACTTTCTTAGAGTATAGCTTTATAAAATTAATAACTTTTAGCTTATTCATGATTGCTACTTAAAATTATGATCAGTCACGTTAGCTTTACATATAAGTTGATAAACGAACTGAAATATGGATAAAACACTCTAAACGAAGCCATTATTGGGAACTACGCTTGATGACTGCGAGTTTGCCTCTTGCTTTGGACTCCTAATACCTTCCTTTTCCTACTGAGTTGGTGCAAAGTCAACTAACTTTAAATTGAAATACTTTTTACCTTTGTGAATTTTAGATTTTCATTGAGCAAATATGCATATGTTTTTTAATTTTGCTTTTTTAGGTATTAAATTTCTCTGCCGTAAATTTTCTTAAATTATGTATGCACTGAAACTCCATAGAGGGTACGGACGAAATGGAATTCATTGAAGCTGAGCCTGACGTGAAGGAAGGCTCGATTCTCTTACATCAATTTATTTTTAATTTTATGATACTTATAATTATTATAAATGGTAAATTTGATTACCTGCTAATAAAATAACTAAAATATCTAAAAACATAAAATAATTGCTTTCATTTTGAGTAGGTTTAGCTATACAAGCTGAGCATTAGCAATACATATTGTAGGAAGTATAAAAATAGTTTGGATAATACAGATTTAGGAGCAATTGAAAGTAGCACAAGATTTAAATTGCATATAAGGAGAAAGCCGATGAACGCCTTTAAGTTAGTTTAATATTGTATATCTAATTTACTATTTAAGAGCATGCTTTAATTTCAATAGTTAGTTAAATTTCTATTTTACTCAATTTTTATATTAATTTTATATAGATTTGCAAACTTAAATGAATTGAAAATATTTGAGAGTTCCTTACAAAAGCATTAGATTTTCATTTGAAAAGTGCTTCATTTTTATTATTTCAGGATTTTTAACCGATCAAAACGTTGAGTTATATGGAAAGTTATCTCCAAAATAACTGCTTAAGTAAGAGCCATGGATGACTGGAAATGGATTATCTGTTCACTTTGTATTGCTTACTGCACACGTGGAGAAAATACTGCTAAACAAAAATATATCAATCATTCTTTCTTACTTTAAAAATATAAGTACAGTTAGAACCACTCTTTGGTCTGATATTATCTCTTTCATGTACTTTATGATCAGATTCATGGTGAAGATCTATTAAGAAAACTATCAATTTAACCAATTTAAATGCTTTTTCTATCTAAATTAATTTATTTGATAACATTATTAAAACTCAAAATTTTAACTTTTTTAAATCAAAAAGAATTGAATGAAGAAGCAAATAAAAAAAAATCAATTTATTTTAGGATATGATTTTGAATAGATGACATTATCATCATCTTCTTGCATTTTTATTTTAATCTTCCTCCTAATGTCAAAAATAATTGTGCTTATAGTCCTTTATTTTATAATCAATATTTTGATAGCAGATGTAAATATTTTTCTTTAAATTTGTAACGAAATTGGTTTTGTAGTTCAGTGTAGTAAACTTCACAGAACAAGGAAAATATACAGTTAAAATGAACATTTGTAAAATTAATTTGATCTATGTCCATATGAGCTTTTTCTTAACTAATTTTCTCTTTATATTCAGATTTTCATAGCAAAGATGATCTATTTAAAATCAAAAGTCAATGCGAGTATAAGCTTAGTGTATAAATGTTGCAGAATGTTTTAGATTCGTAGCATTTGTTATTGTTTCGGAACATTAAATATTATGTTTGCACAATATGTTAGCACACATTGTTTAGAATATTTACTGGTTTAAATACCATATCCGGCGTTATCAAGTCCCCTAATTAAAAGATCATCATTTAACTAAATTCTCTGGAGTAACTTGACAGCGTAGAGCACGGTAGAAAATTTTTTATTTAACTAAATTTTCAGTTTATTTATAGAGACTAATATCAAAATGCGAAATGATAATTTAAGCTATTATATTCAGAAGACCAAATTATTCTCTAAATAAATTTTATTAAAATAACATATCTCAACTCAATAGAATCTGCAGCTGTTTGATTGAATTAAAAAAATTATACTGAGTATATTCTAAAAAATTAGATATTTATTTGATCATGACTTTATTACTTACATTTTAGGAATAAAATCAAAGCTAGAGATTCTATTTATAAACAAGCTTATGGTCTTATGTATTACTTTGAAAATCTATGAAAACTGCGAAAAAAAATTATTGATAAATTAATTATCTGATCGATTCAAATTATTAAAATGAATCTTTTTGTTAATTCAAAAGATGCTCTGAATAGATCAATTTTTTGAACTAGGCAATGAAATACTCAATTTTGTGTATATATCTCGATAAGATTCAAACCATAAAATTTACAAAGTCCTTTAAATAATACAATTCAAAGTGCACAATTTGGTGAATTAGTTTATCCTCGTTACGAAATTAGTAAAGATTCTATTTAACATCTCAAACAACAAATCTTTGTTACTAAATTTGCATATTGCATTGAATTAAGTCTTACTGAATTCCAAACTCTTAAATTTCAGAGAAGCCATAATCTAAATAAATCCTTTAATAAATGAAAGACAAAAAGATTCGGTTTATCTGGAAATTAATGTCATTATTGATTGAGTTTGTAAATTTGAACATTTATTTTATATTTTCTGAAAAAATTTAGTAGAAGTCAATTAGATTACTTACAGGAAATAGATTAAAGATAAAAAATATGTATTCAAAAGATTTTCTTTCGTTTAAATAAACTAAAACATGCTCTAAAAGTGCCTGCTTCATGGTCTCATAATCTTCAAAATTTGGGATTCATTTGAAACAAATTACTTAATAAAAATAAAGAGAAGTGAAAAATTGTGTTCATTTGATTTAAAAGAGTAGAATTGCATTCTCGCGAAGAGTTAAAATAAATTTCTCTGTAAACTATATATTTTCTATAAAGTCCAGTCAAATGTTTAATTACTTTTATTAATAATTTAGTGACTCACAGTAAAACCTTTAGCTCTTTAGTTAATTAAATTCATAAATAAAATAATGATTTATTTTGTTAATAATATCAAGAATTTTAAATTAATAATTTAATGAGGCACAGTAAGGTAGAGAATTGATCGATAAAATTTTAACTAAAATTCTGAAAAAATTAAGAGAATATAGATGAAATACTCAGATATTATATATTTTGATTATTATATTTATAGGTTTTATTAATATTTTGCAATGCAAATCAAATATTATTGGTTAAAAAAATCAAAAATGACGTACTGGGATTCTCAAAAATATAAAAATAAAATTATCACTAAATTTTCAAATTAAAGGAAAACTAACGTTACAATTATAAATGAATTCTCTATAAATATTATTACTTTATTAAACCTAAAGGTAAATTTATTTGCTTTGTTACGAAGTCCATGTTAAGGTCTTATGGAGGCTCATCATATAGATTTGATTTTGATTTTTGTATAAAAGAAGTCAAAAATAAACAAAGAAGGGTTGAATCAAATCAAAAACTTGATTCAGAGATTTTGTATAATTATTTTTTTTATATCATCACCTTATTTGTGGTCAATTTAAATCAAGTCTAAAATTCTATAGTCAAATGAATATTTTGGAAGTGATTTAACTTATAAAATGTTTTATCAATAATGAAGTAAATCACGATATCAACAAATTCAATAGCTATCTTCTTTGTGACTGGTGCTAATTTGAACCAACCAAAAATTTAAATTAATGTTTTTATTGTTAGTATAGGTACATGAGCATTAATTATTTTTCTTCTTCTGAAAACCCGACTAACAATCAAAACTAAGTTTATAATGCAAAACTGCATATAGAGTATCAATCCTTGAACTCCTCCATTGAGTATGATGAAGGTAAAAGTGACTTGCAGAGCTTGCTAATCTATCTTACCTTGCCTCTGCCAATAATTGGACCCATTTTTATATTTCAATTATTATTGCAGACGTGGGGTTTTGGGGTTTTGGGGTTTTGGGGTTTTGGGGTTTTGGGGTTTTGGGGTTTTGGGG
>JAQGFW010031873.1:0-15022 GCA_030463445.1 Euplotes aediculatus
CCCCAAAACCCCAAAACCCCAAAACCCCAAAACCCCATAAATTAGCCATCCAATTGAGCAATTTGAACTATAATTTTTATTTAGCAATCATGGTAAGTAGCTCATAAGCTCTAAAAGGTGATGCTCGCTTTTTGCAGCCAGTTTGATAACTATTTGATAGTTTCGACTTATTACGCTTAGTTCAAGCTAATTTATTTAATTTAGCTAAATAGAATGGAGAGTAATAATTTTTTAAGCTCAAAAGAAATTGGAGGAATATTAATCAGCCAATATGTCATTTACTTTTCTATTTTCTGCAAATCTTTTAAATGAATTGAGCCAAATTATTTATTTTATTTCCTTGTAGAAACTTACTTAATATCCTATGCATCTTGAGATTTAGAGATTTTTGAAGATTGTTGCATTTTGAGGAGAGAAATTGTCCATTCACAATTTTGAATTGAATGATTTTTAATGGATAAAATTTAAACTGAGAATTTTAGCTTCATTAAATTTAATCTTTATCTTGAAGAAATTTACAATCCCAAATATTAAAAAATAGATGTTGAGTGAGGCTGTTTTAAGACTTAGTATGTTTTATATTCTAAATTCATTATTTAATAATATATTAAGAGTGAAATAGTATCTTGAATAGCCAATCAAGAGCGTGAATAATTTCTTTTACAAAGTAAAGCTCTATCAATAAAATTTAAAAAGTTCTCTATGCTCAATATCTATGATCTACTTCAATTTTAATTCAAAATCAATTCTTAATAAAATATATTTATTATTTCAATTAGTATCAAAGGATATCCGAGTTATTTTTGCTTTTATTCATCCAGTTAAATCACTGTTTGTATGGATTACAAATTCAAAATTTTTCCAATTAAAATTTTAAATTGAAATAAAAATATCCTCCACGTAAATCAAAACTAGGTGAATTTTGATTGATTTGTTTTTTGAGTAAAAATAAGAAGTACCTTAAGCTAATAACTCTGTGAATCTAAAACTTAGCTCGTGTGGATCAACATATTTTATTTAAAAAGTTACCGAGGCACTTGCCAAATCCATATTCGAAAATTATTGAATTCTGATAAATTCCGCTGACTCAAATCCATGCATAACTGAAATGTAGTTGAATGAAAACTCAATTGAGGCAAGTCAATATTCTGACGAGGGGTCTAAGACGAACTTTAATCTGAAAAACAAGGCGAACTTCAATCACTCCTTGAACTCAATTCACGGACAAGAAGATTCGTAAGTATCCATATATAGATTTCAACTTAATTAAAATTTAAAAGATGATGAAAATGTAAATAAACTTTATTGAGAAATTGAGAAGAGATAGAGATGAGCAAGGCTATTTGTGATTTAGATCCTTAACTTACTTATCACTCGCTTCACTCCTTTGTCTGCTATCTTCTTATAACTTTTTAGAAAGCTCACATTTTGAATTTAGGTTAGAGGAAGGTAACGAGAATATAACTGGCAGAGATAAGAAAGAAGAAACGAAAGAGAATACTATTAAGCATGAAAGATCATCTAGTTTACTTAGAAATAGTAAGTTTACTTACATTTTATTAAGGATATGCGAAGATTCAAAAATAGAGAAAATTTTGAATTTTAAATTAAATTTATTGTAAACTTAAACAAAGGCAGTTCTGAGGTTTATTTAGCTGAAGGAATATCTTCTACTTTAAATATACATTAGCTTAACTAAATCAACTTTAATTGATTTAAGTAGATAGATATTTTAAACGATTGAAATTTTTTAAATCTCAATTTTAATTAACTCTTCAAAAATAATCCTTATGAAGTTTATTTTCAATTTCTAACTAAAAATAAAAGGGTTAAAATTTTATTTATTTTAAGCTTTATTGCTTTATCTTCTTATTATCTTTCAATAAATCTATTACTCTTTTGTTAAATTTAAAATTACCTTTCCCGATGATAAGAAGGATAGCTAAATTAGGATATTGATATTAAATTTTTAAAAAAATTAGGGTAATTCGTTAATTTTATTTAGATATAAATGTTATTTGCTTTTAGTTTCTTCTAACTAATGCTTTAAACACTCCAAATGATAAAAAGTTCGAAGTACGGATCCATCAATTTAAATTATAAAAAATGCTCAATTTTTATATGTTTGATTTAATTCTTCAGATTTTTGAATCATATTTAAAAGCTCATATTAAAAATGGAAATCAACTATCTTGCTGACTGTTAGTGTTAGATTTCTTAAGGATTAATATATTTTGATTGTCTCATAATTTCAATCGTTCTTTTGATCAGAATCAATTCTTATTTCTGATCACTTTTGAGTGAAGTCCATTTGTGCTTGACCTTATCACATTTTTTAGAAGCTGACAGTACAAACAAAGACTCAACTAATGACGAAGATGATAAAAAAATAAACGGTAAAGGCCAATTCAGACATTGGAAATCAGTCCAAAGAAAAGTCATGCCTATGCTCAGTATGATTAAAAGTGGAGACTTAAATGAGAAAAACACTATAAAAACCCAGCAAGAAGCATTTACTGATAGAAGGTAGTGCAACTTTACAATAACTAATCTTAAGTTGCTTTATTAAGATTAATATGATGATTTTTATTATAAGAAAATTTTATTTAGAAAAATTATATTTTGACTACTTATTGTAAATCTAAAAACAGCACATCATTATACATTCTTGAATTCAATTGATTTCAAAAAATCAAATTATATTTAGAACTTTAATTTATTTAATATTGATTCTAATGCACTAGTTTCTATATTTAATTATCTTGATGTTCCAATTAAATTCTTTCTTTAAATTACTCTTTAAGACAATAGTATTGTGTCAATTTTGCTCTACTAATAAAAAGCTAATCTACATTTTGATTAAATCCTCTATTGTTGATTAGCAACAAATATGATAAAACTAAAAGTTTATGCTTTGAAATTTAGCTAAAATGTGATATTAGTTCTCATTTGCTTTTTCAGCATGCAAGCACACCAATTATCTAAATATCTCAAACTAAAATGATTTTTAATATCGTAGAAAATATAAATCTTTTTTAATGTTCTTCAGAATCAAAGGATTTCCCTCTGTTGTGAAACTTTAAACTGATACCTAAGTAACTTTATAATTCTCAAGTTTGGAATCCTGAAAGTGATCTAATTCTATGATTTATTCAGTTTAGTATTTGCTTAAATTTAAGCACCTTTAGATACTAATTTTCTTTGTAGGCTGATTGAGAAAAGAGGGGAAACCTTCACTGAATTCGGATGAGATGTTACTCCAGATATTACAAAGTATTCGATGTTTGAATTAAAACTTCGAGTCCCAGATGAAGAAAGTGATGAAGATGAGGTATATCCACTTAGTATCAAGTATGATAAAAATAAAGTCTGGAAATCTAACATTTACAGGTTTATCTTTTTGTTTTTTGTTATACTTATACTTATTCCATCAAACTTTTACACAAATAATGCTGGAAGTACTCAATCAACTAGAACTGGATTTTATGCTGATCAAACTTACTCTAAAACAATATCAATGAGCGGGATCACTGAGTACGATCTAAAAATCAAGAACTGCATTACGTATTTGCTCGAGAACACTGGCTCAACTTCGAGCATAGATGTCTACGTTAGTGCTTCCAGACAAACTTCAGTTAGTTACTCTCTATCAAGTTCTGTCCAAACAATAAACGTACAGTCTGATGCAAGTTACGTTCAATGATATGTTGAGCTGCATATTCCTGGAGGAGTTACAATTCCAAAGCTCAGTATTACTTACGATGGAGATACAACCGAAAATGTTCTGCTATACGATTACAAAAGCGGATCTTTATGGACAACGCCGATGGTGATCACAACGATGTCGATTTCTATTGCTGGTAGCTATCCAAATATAGATTTTGTAAACCCTCATACAGTTTCAAGTCTTACAGTGTCAGGGTCTTATTGTATTTGCAATTTTAGTACAATGAAGATCGCTTCAATGACATTTACAATATCTGTTGGTTCTCTCAACGTCAATCAAAATAGTGCCTACACTCAAAATAGCGTAACTGTGAAGACTCCTCATGGTACTCACTGTGTTGCTGGAGCCACAGTAAATACAGTTGACACAGGCTGCCCAACAACAGCAACAAGAAACTCGGGATATACAGGCACATACGTTGATACTTCATCATATTGACAATCAACACTATATGTATGATCAAATTCAGCTGCAAGTTGTCCTGCATCAGGAACTGCTGTGTCAGCTGGACAAGGCAGCTTTACAATTACGCTTGATGATGGACCAGTTCAGTTTCTAATTGATGGATCAACAACAACAGCAAGTCTGACTTACACTCCAACATATGATCAGTTTGCAATTACATCTCAAATTACGCTTACTGACAACAAAAATGATTTCAGTTCTTACACATCAGATCCCCGAATCTACTTATATCCAACTGTAAGTCCAGGCTATGCAAGAATGTGGGTTCATAGTTCATTAACACAGTACATTGAAGCAAGACCTTGGTTATTAGAAGCTTTATCTCTAAGCGTTTTATCTCCTAGTTATTACAGAAATACATTGATTCATATTCCAGGTTCATCATGTCCTTATTTAACAGCAAATAGTGTTAAACAAAACACATATATTAGTGTTAAGCTATCAAGTTCAGTGTATACAGATTCGACTCATTTGATAGCGCAAGCAGCCAATAATACCTATTACTCTTTCACCTTGACAGCAAAAGGAGACTATGTCCAGTCCTCAATTGCAATGCTAACGAGTAGCACTTTTATTTTAATGAGCGTTATTGTGAGTTGTCTTATCTCACTGTTTTCCATTGTCGTTGTGTTCTTACTTCTTATTAGATTTAGATCAATCCTTGAAGCTCAGTACTTTAATTATCTTGAAGGAAATAGAAACTTTTCAAGGGTCAAGAAGGAGGTTGAAGGAAAAATAAGCAAGTCTAAAAAGCTTGCTTTAGAGCACACAAAGATCAAAAAAGTAAAGATATTGAATCTTGGGCTTTTCTCATCAAAGCTTTATGAAATTGAAGTCGATAATGATGAAAATGAAGAAAATATTAGCTCTAATTTAAGGAAAAAGAAGAAGGCCTCTGTATCTTTCTTTAAAATACCTGAACTCTATATTGATAAAATTAGAAGATCAAGATCGAATTCTTTCAAGCTTTTTATCACTTCAATTTATGAGAGTACAGCACACTTCCCTGAATGGAAACTTGTTGCTGACAAGTACTTTGGAGCGATCTCGACTAGACTGGATTTATTAAATATGAAGTACCTTGAATACTGTACAAAGGAAGGATTGAAGCCTAATGATATTTCTAATGAAATAAACATATTAAACCAATACAATTTAACAATTGAATTGAGATCTGATGGATCAACAGATGCATTTTTAAATATTCGATGGAAAACAGAAGCAGAAAAGCAAGATGACTTTGAGGCACAAAGAATTTCAAAAGAAAATACAGCCTCAAGCTCTAACTCAATCATTAATTTTTTGAATAGTGAATGTGTAAAAAGCACTTTTCAGAGTGATTATATTCTTGCTAATGAATTAATATCAAGGTACAATAAATACTGTAAAGATCAAAAAATTCCTGAATTGTTGAAGATAAATATTATTGGATCAGTTGAGATGGAAGATTTTGGAGCAAAGTTTAATCAAAGATTCCTTGTTCCTTATATTAGAGGAATTATTCTTGTTGACATATCTGAATTGATAAGTAGTAATTATACAACAGGAATTGTAAGAATTCCTAAAAATTTAAAAAAGCACTCTAAAAAGGCGTCAATTATTACAAGATCATCAAACAAATTAGTATACTTTTTATTTAGTGAAGAAGGAATAATCACAAACTTTATGGTTGTAATCATTCATATTTTTATTATCATTGGAATTCCATATTTAATTCTTCTTGCAACAATTTGGTGATTACTTCAAGTTGGTAAAATTGACCAAGATATTTATGCAACCGTTTTTGACATCAATGATGTATTTAACAGCAGCTCATACAGCTTGTGGCTTACAGCACTCAGCTATAAAATTGTATTATATGTAATTTTCGCATTATGATGATTTTTCTTCTTGAGTGGATTGATTGAGCTGATTTGACATTATGCAACTGGAGCAAGAGATACAGGAAAGTTTATTGTCACAAGAACATGGCTTAGATGGATAACAACTTCTTTGTTTTATGCCAACTTGATGATATTCATTATATTATATACAGCGTATATCAGCATGGCTCTCGTGTGGTCAATTCTTGGTGCTATTTTAAATCCTGAAAAATTCCTTCCAACAGCTGCAGGATCAGGGGTGTTTATTGCATTTTGAATTATAATGTTTGCAAAGATCAGAAAAATTGAGAAAACTCTTCAAGATGTCGTTGGGAAATGTGTTGATTCAAGCATTGAGATATCTCTTATGAAATCATATGAAAAAGAAAAAGAAAAGTTAGTTGAACTTATATTGAGACCAGTCGAGGCAATATCTCAAAGATTATTTAATCAAGCAATTAATTCATTCATGAAAATGAATAATCTCCAACTCGTTGATAGAAACATTACTGATGGAATTTTAGAAGGTGATGCTGGAGCTATTGCAATGCTCTTGCATACTAGCTGTGGTGTTGAAAAGAGCATTAGTCAAGGATTAGTTGGGATGCTGCTCCAAGATAAAATGGTAGTAATGAACAGCATATATGGACTATCTGAAGAGCATGGGCTTGATGGAGATTTTAATGTGACAATTGCCGAGATTGCATTTAATGAATACAACCCAGATACTCAAGGTATTAACCAAGTATCATCAACAATAATATTATCGATAAAAAAGCTTTTAACAAAGGTATTCCCCGAATTTCCAAATGACACAATCGATGGAATACTTCAAATTGTATTTGAGGCAGATCCAAGACCTGTTGGAAAGTTGGCAGATAAACTAAAAATCCCACCTTCACTATTTAATATTATAGTTGGTGTTGCAACTGAAAATAGAAAAGAAATCGTAGATTCATTAGAAAGTCTTGCAGATGAACTTTTACCCCCTCATTATAAATACTTGTTTCATGCAATGTATAATATTTTAAATGGAGATTCAAGAGGCAAACTACGCGCATTAGCAAAACTCCTTGATATTAAATATGTATTTGTTTTGGAAATGATTGTCTCAGTTCTCAAAAACGATCCTGACTTTGTAAGATATTCAATTAATCAATTTGCACCTCAACTTGTTGAGTTGGCAAAAATGAATAACATTAACATCACACTTGAAAATGCGAACAAACTTAAAAATTTCCTTCTGGGAATTCAATTATTGATGAAAGGTTCAGAACTTGATATTGTGAGTTTGATTAAAAATTCTATCCCTAAAGTAAATTCTAATCCAGCAAGTCTTATTTATCAAGCATCAAAGGGAGATCTTGAATGATTAGAAGATGTTGCAGAGAGTATTGGTCTTTGGACTCAGAAAAGTATCATTCTTGAATACATTGCAATACTGACAGGCCAAAACTCTAAAATAAACGAAATTGGAAACAAAATAGGCATTTATGAAGAAGATATTGAGATATTTGAGGCTCTTTTTGAATTCATACTTACAACAAACAAGTACAATCTAAAGGTGAAGCCAAAAATTCTCTCTGAAATAGGCGATGGTGTTAGTTTCAATAAGGAAATGGAGATTCAATACAGGGAAGTAATTGATCCAATCCGAGAGTCACTTGAGAATTGCATTCTTGTATTAGTAAGAACTGGTGCTATCGATGTTCGAAAAGATAGCTCATCAAATACTAAATTTGCTGCTGTTCAATCAACCTTGTCTGGATTATTTCAAAATATTGGAGGAAAAGATCAATCAGATCCACTTGCTCACAAAAATATTAATTCTTCTTTAAGCAGAGAGAAAATAAATCAATTTTGAGAAACAAAAATTGAAGAGGTAAATATATTACATCTAGTTTCTAATATAACTAAACTATTTTATATCTAAATTTTTATATATGTATTTTCTTTATAACTAAAATAATTATTTGAGCTTTTAATTAATTATTTTTAAACCTATAAATCCTTTTTATAGATAATTTTTGGGAATTCTTCAGCTGAAAATAGCATAATCGAGTCAACAGTTCACTACATGGAACTAAATCTTTCAAAACTAAATTGCTTAACAGCACTTTGATCAACAGCATTGCTCCATATGACAGATACAACAATGACAGAAATAAAAGAAAACAGCAAATTATTTGAATCATTTAAGCTAACAGCATCTGTTCTTGGAATTGGTCATGAAATACTTGAGTTTTTCATTGATTTAATTAGTCAGTCGCCATATCGAATATTCAAATGATTAACTCCAAATCCAAAAATTAATCTTGAAACATTTGAAATTTTAGGAGAGTTTGATTCTTCCAGACTCGAGTTACTAGCTGATGTTACAAAGTACTCTAGAAAGGACTTGAGACAAGTGATTGCTGTTTGGATTAATAGCTATAACTTAATTTCAAATAACAGGCATATTTTTGAAACATTAGGTAAGAAAAACTAATCGATAGATACTTCATTAAATCAAAGCTAAATATTATATTTTGTGCAGTTTTCTGACTCGCCATTCTTTATTGTGTTTTAAATTTATTTTTTATAATCTCCATCAAAACATATCTAATTAAGTCTGAACTGAGTTATAAATTTAGATATATTCAAACACGATTTACAAGTCGATCCAAATTTGCTCATATTGATGTACAAGAATAGTTTGGACTTGGATAATACTAAGACTTCAAAAGAAATGAAGTTTGAAATCCAAGCATTTTTGTTGAAAGCACTACACAATTTAAAGCAAACTATTGAGAACGATTTCCTTTCACCATATTTTGAAGATTTATCAACAGAAGACAACACATTAGCAAGAAACAGCGAGATAAGGATATTAAATGAAATGGACAATACAAATGAATTATTAGATTCACCATTTTCTCAAAATAAAAATAGGTCGAGAAAGTAATGTACTAGATTTTATCACATTACTCGAAGTTATTATCAAACTCAACAATGGCAATAAAGAGGTACTCAAGAAAATATTTAGTAGCCAATCTGGTATCAAGATTCTAAGACTTATTAAAAAGTGCATTTCAAATGATAATCTTGAAACTTACCTAGTTTTGCTTGAAGTTATGTCTAAAACAATTTATATTGAAATGGATGATGTTGAAATTAATCAAGAATATGCGAGGAAGCTTGAGGATTGGCAAAATTCAAAAATTGAGAAACTATCGAGATCACTATCACATCAACAAAAATCTCAATGGTTGATATTGCAACTTGCATTTTTATTTTGTTGAAATAGATTAAATGATATGTTAATAGAAGAATCAGTAGCAAATACAAAGAAAATTAATAGAGCTTTAGATGATTTCTTTATTCCTATTAATACATTTACTCCAGATGAAGAGAATTTGATTCCTTCACAAATTGGCTTGAAAGAAGTTATTTTATCATTATTTGAATCTTCATTCTTTAATGATATTGCTAAAAGAATATTTTATAACATCGTTCCAGAAACACAGGCGATCTCAAGCCCAGAATCAATTCTTGGAATGATTGTTGGACTTTCACTCAAAAATATGAATCTTGTAAGAACAAGTTTGCTTACTCTCCTTGGCGAAACACAAAATCGAGTTTTGAGTGGACTGTTTGCAATTTTAGCAACAGATCCTAATTTAGAGAAAAACATCAGAGCGATGTGCAAAGTTTTAAAGTTAAAAGGAGACTTAGTATTAAATCTTGTAGATATAATGTGAAATGAAGAGGGAAGATATAAATACAATCCACTGATGAACATTTGAGGAAACTATAGCTCAACTTCTAACATTATATCAGCAATCGTGGCTGTTCTTATGGAGGATCTATCATGAGTCAGAGTTCTTTCTGACCGCTTTAAAGTTGATCGGCATAAACTATCTGTTGTTTTGTCTTGAGCTTCGAGAAGACAAGACCTACTTAGGGGTAATTACGAGCTTATATCAAAAGAGTTAAGAATCAACAATGAAGATGCAGTTGAAACAATCCTTGAAATTGCATGAGAAAACGAAGAAATTATTGAAGAACTTGAAAATGATGAAGAATTTGATATTGAGGATAATAAATAAACTAATCACAAATGTTCTCTTTTTAGATAGAAATGGAAGAAAAATGAGAAGACCACATAACAGATTTGAGATTCCCGATCCTTCTTATTCTTGCAGAGTTATTACAGAAAAGCTCAAAGATATATTTGGAATCGATGATGATATTAGTACTGTTAAAGATAAAAATAGTGAAAACACACAAAACGATTTGAAAAGTATTTTTACATGGATTGTTGATGCAGTATGGGGAAGTTCAGATGCAATACAAATCATTATTAATCATATAATGATTAAGGCAAGTAATCCTCAAAACTCAATTAGCAAAATTTGGATAAAATATCCGAAATTTGCAAATATTATTCTAACAAAAAGCATGCGTAAAGTAAGATATTAAAGCTTCATTTTAGTATATTTCATATTTTTACTTAGTATAACTTTATCTTTAATAATGACTCACTATTGATACAGATATATTCAAAAGCTGTAGATTCAATAAATCAGAGAAACCTCGACATAAAAGACAAAATTGATGATTATCGAGTCTATTTAGATGCACTTGCAAGAAATAAGCAAATTGATGTTCCGACATCTGAAAAGAAAGACTCCGAAAACATAGTTATTCAAGCTCTTTCTGATAATAGACAAAAAGCTGCCTATAAAGTTGGCTGAACGACGAATATTGCAGGAGAATATGAATTCTGTCAGAAGTATATGGAGTGTCATACATGAAGAAAAGCATGCAAAAGCAATGAACCTTATGAAATTTGATTATCATGAGCAATATTTTGCCACGCTGGACATAAAATAGGTGCTCCAAGAAATCAAAAAATAAAAATTTCATGTAGCTGAGGTTCAAATAGGTTTCCATCATGCCCATTAAATGATCAAGGAAACCCTCTTGAAAAAATTCTTGGACAAGAGATAATAGGAAGAAATAAATGAAGCATACTTAAAGGGGATAATCACTTTGTATTAAACGAAAAATATAATTTTAAGCTAAATAAAAAGATTATCCAAGAACTTGGTTCAAATTGTGAATTAACTCCAAAATCAATTCATAGAGACGAAGATTTTGAATATTACGAAGAAGAAAAGGATAGTCCATTTATACTTCAAGAAGAAATTAAACAAGAAGAAACTAAAAAGGAGGAAGAGACTGAGGATAATACTCTAAACAATGCATCAGAAATTGAAAAGGAAAACCAAACAGCATATTACGATGATACTGAATTAAAAGAGATGTTTGAAAACGATTTAGACAGTTACTCTTCTGAAGATTTTATTATTGATTTAATATTATCTTTGCAATTCGAATTAACTCAAGTTAAAGTCAAATCTCCAAAACTATTCAAAAATATGTTTTTCACATATGATGACTCATTAGAAAGATATGTTCATCTTTACGAGCATATAGTGCTTCTTGCTCATGGATTTTGAAGGCCAGGATTAGTTAGGATGCTTGCAAGTGAAGAAGAATTTACAGAAATGTATCCCACAAATGAAACTTATTCTGATATTATTTATACATCATTTATTTGAATAGTTTCTTTAATGCAAGGAGATTTTCATTACTTCCTCAAATATTGTAAAGGATTCTTAAAATCATTAGATGTTAAAGAAGGATCTGGTTCCTCGTTCACTCAAAAGGCAGCTAGACTTCTCATGCTTTGTTATGGCTATACAAACTTCACAGAAATTGATGAGATAAGTGGAGTGAAGCAAGAATATGAAAGAATGTTTAGAGAATTATTTCCGAAAAAGTATGCTACAATTATGCCTCTTCACAAATTGGCAACTTTGACTCCAGAGGATCTCATTGTTTTATTCACATATAAAACAAGGATAACCAAAGCATCTAAAAATGAAAAAGAGTTATATGGAACACTTGTTAAAGATCTTTTGGCTAAAAGATTAGAGCTTGATCAAAACTCAATTGAGTGGATTGGATCACTAACAAGAATCTGAATGGGTGATGAAAATGGAGTCGATTTTATTTGAAAAATCTATGATATTTCAAGCTCTAAACTAAATATTTACAAGGCTATATGAGCTGATGACATGGTTGCAACTATGCCTCTTTTTGAAGCTCTTAAAGATGAGGTTCCCATTGATTTATCAAAGACTATTCACAGCATATTAAATGGAAGTTCTGAAGCTGTTTCTGAAGTGATTCTAAGAACGATTAGAAAAGACAAATATGGAAAAGTTTTATTTGAAAATCTTAACAACGCAGAACAGCAGTTGAAATTGCTTTTATCTAATTTATTCCAGTTAACTGAAAGTGAACACATTGATAGGGATATTTTGCATGATGTTTTAACGTAAGAATTTGATTTTTACAGGAATTAATTGAATAAAATAACACATATTCTATAGCAAAGCAGGAATTAAAGAGGATATAGTAAATTTGATTTTTGGATATAACGCAATCATCAATGAAGACGAATATCATGCTTACATGATGTTGGAATCAGAACAACTCAAGGAAGAAATTGGTCAACCAAAAGTAGTTGATGCAATCTATGAGCTCATGGTTAATGGATCTGGATGTGATGAAGATAAATTAGCAGTTTTGCTTGAAAGTATTTGAGATTCTTACAATTTATTCTCTGATAAAGATCGAACAAGAGAAATAACAAAATGGGAGTCTTCAGTTGAAAAGGCAGTCATTGATTGCACGCTTGATGCTTTAGAAGGAGACATGATCTGTCTTGGAATTGTTGCAGACAATATTTACTCTGAAAACAAATCCGCACTTTGAACTTTGCTTGGTGTTCTAAGCCAGGATAGATATCAAATTTCAGATTTTGTTATTAGCGATAATAATGAAGACCTTTATAAACTTAAAATTCTAAGAGAAGTTATGCGATTTTATGAGAAAGTATTTATTTCAACTTTAAAGCAACCAGAAATAATTGACTTAATGTATAAATTTGAGCTTCATATTTTATTATTTGTGTGCATATGCCAAGATTATGATATGGTCAAGTACTTTATTGATTTGAATAAATATTTTTCATTTATTGACAATGAAATATTATTCGCTTTAAACGATTTATTATCATCTAAAGACAACATACCAAACTTATCAATATTCTTCAGTAAATCTCTTAAAGTATTAGAGCTAAAATACAATATAAATCTCGATGAAAATGGCTCATTTCCCCTTACAATTAAAAACTTTCAAATTCCAAATCATGCAATGCTTGGAAAGATGAAGGAACTGTTCGGATCGTTAATGAAATACGACATAAATCAAATAATCGAAGAATATAAACTCAAAAAATTTGAACAGGAATATGGATATAAAATACTTAGCGATGGAATAAGTCTAAATGCTCCAGATATATTTAGAATTCTATTTAAAGCACTAAGGAGCGATGCAGAATCAATCAGCGATATTGTAAGCCTTGTTGCTCCTCTTTTAAGAGAGATTCCAGGAGGTGTAATTATTTTCAACATTATATCAAATTTGACAAAAAATGACATCAGCAAAATCATTAGCATTATGCCCAATTTAGTGAGGATCATGATGATATCAAAACTGAACTTAGACTTAAATATGTCTGAAAAGGAAATTGAAGAGAGATTAAAGCAACTCAAGTTTACTGAGTCTCTGATCGAAGGAGTTGTTGCGTGGATTAGTTCTCTTGTCATTCTAATCAATAAAAACACCACTCAATTTTCTATAAATTACTATAGAAAAATATTCGATAGGATGATGAAGTCTCTTGAGAAATATGAAAAAGAAATTGGCTCAAATTCAAAAATTGTACTCAATGCGATGAAACAAGCCGATTTTATTTTAATGATCCTTGGATTTTGAAGAGGAAATTTTGAAATGATCGAAATTTTAGCCAGCGAAATTGGAGTTTTTGATCAAAAAGTTAAAGAATTATTTTTGATATTTTCTAAATATAAAGACATCATATTCAGAAATGGGGTTGTTGGTCTTCCTCCATTAAGAAAAAATTTAATTGAAGCACAGCTAAAGCAAGGACTAAACTTAGCAGCAGCACAAGCAAAGCGTGCTCTTGGTGAGGTTTTGAATAAAGGATCTGATATGGCTTCAGATATGACTAGAACTGGAATGACAAAGCTAAGTAAGGCTGCAAGAGCACAAATGGAGAAACTTTCAAGACTCGCCCCTGGTTCGGCCCAACTCGCTGAAGTCGGAAGAGTCTTCGCTGATATGTTTAAACGGTTCGACACTGATAACAGCGGATTTGTCGACTATAACGAGTTTTGAGAACTCTGCAGGTACATGGGACTGCAGATGGACAAAGAGAAAACTCTTAAGTTATTTTCAGCTGCTGATAGAGACAAAGACAATCATCTTGAACTTAGGGAATTCCAACTTGCTATGGTTTTACTTAAATTAGAAATTGCTTATGAAACCCTAAAAAACTTGGGAATGACAACAGAAGATCTTATTTGGTTTGCAGTCATGGGTATAATCTTCCTACTTCTGATGTTCATTTTTATCTTCTTAGGAATTGCTGCCTTTAGTAAAGCACAAGGATTTAATGCAGTTATCAATTCACTAATGCCAATGGCTGCAGGAGTAGCAGCAGGAGCGAGAAATCTTGACTTGAAGGCTGCAATAGATAAAGTTAAATCATTTGTTGAAGAAATCTTGATTAGACTAAAAATCAAATAATCACGATATTTAAGAATTATTCATAAATTTTGATTATTCTAACTTTCAATGTCAATTCTCCAATTTAACTCAACATTTCTATTGCCATATTTCCTCAAAATAATAGTCTCAATATATCTACCATTTCCAATTCAAATCTACTTCATTTTCCATCTATTTAAAATAAATATTTAAGCTTGGTTCTTCAACTTCAAAATTATAACCTGGGGTTTTGGGGTTTTGGGGTTTTGGGGTTTTGGGG
>JAQGFW010031909.1:0-12762 GCA_030463445.1 Euplotes aediculatus
CCCCAAAACCCCAAAACCCCAAAACCCCAATATTCGAAATTTGTGTTGAAATAAGTATTATTAAATATCAATAAAATATGGACAGAGATAGCAAACGAGAATCAGGTTGTCTTTCTTTCTTCTCTTGCACTGCAGATTTATCTTTCTACTGCTATAAAAAGAGTTTTAAGAGGAAGTCAATTTATTACAATAACTTTTAATTGCTGAATTTAAAGTAAAAATAGTCAATTTATGAATATTAAATTTGCAACAAGGAAGTTCGAGCATTTCATATAGAAATAAATAGCTCAGTAATCTTTTAGTACGAAGATATGAAATTTTATTGATTTGCTTCTATTTTATTTATTTTTAATTGGACAGATGAGACTTGATTAAAACTGAGCAAATCTTACATTTTAATTCAAATATTTACCTTTATTAGATGAAGCAAAAAGAAAAGGTTTTAAAGACTATATAAATCAAACAAGTCAGACAACTCAAATGTAACTTTTACTATATCTTTGATTTAATTTTAAATTGTAAATAAAAATCTTTTTATTGTATGATTTGTATCGACAAAATATAAAATTGAAGGCTTGAGACTTCTATTTATTTAATTAATCTCCAATTATATATTTGCTAACCTCAAAGATAATATTCTTTATAATATGCATAAAATTCTATCAGTTTACGATTCGTAATGGCTTCTAGAAAGAAATGCTTTAAGTAATATATAAAACCAAATTTATCAATGATTAAGATTAAAAGATTATTATGTGCCTTAATTAAAAATAGTGCTAACCGGAAATAACTTTAATACTTGCCTTTTAGTTTATAAAAGAAGTCATAATTCTTCATATTAATAATTTTTATTTATAAATTTTATTAAAACTTATTTTATTAAAAAAATTAAAGAAATAGTTAGTTAAAAAGTATAAAAAATAGATTTAAATATTATTTCCAAGAGATTTATATAGCTCTTGATAGTTATTTCGGCATTTTTATTTAAAGAAAATGCCGAACTCAATTAACAAGTTATAAAGGAGAGATTATCTGAAAAGTATGGCTAATAATAAAATTTTGATATATTTTAAATTACAATTTTTTAGATATATTACCACTAATTTTGATATGAGCTATGTACATAATTTATTTTTGATAATACTTTTCTTTAAAATTAATTTTAGAAATTAAGCTGAAAATCAAGATTATTTTAAATATAAATTTCATATATTATTATTACTTGTCTATTTTATTTTTAATATGTTCGCAGTTTTAAGTTTGAGCTAGGCATCAGTTATTTTAATTAATAGAGAGTTTGAGGTTATATTATTCAAATTATAGCTCTGTTCGATGCTTCGTTGCAGAGACAAAATTTGGGATTTAGCAATATTTTATGAAATATTCACTATAGAAAAATGCCTCAAAAATTATTCAGAATTACCTAAGAAAAATAGTTTCATAATACTATCAATCATGCTCCAATTTTTGATATTTATCAAGACTACATACGGATCGACATGCAAAGGAGACTTGTTTCCTATTATCTACAACTGCAACTTGACAACATCAATGGATCTTGCAAATGCTTACCAAACTATCGATTGTAAGTCATCACACAAAATATAAAGTATTTTTAGATTTTCATTTTTTATTCGAATGGAGATCTAATGAAAAATTTTAATGATCTTTAAAATTTTATGGCAGAAGTCTAATTTATTTACCTTATTACTTGATTATTTCAAATATTAAGCTGAGTAAAGTTTTAGAATTTATTTGATTTAAATCACAAATTTTCTTAAAGTTCATATCATTGACAGTTAATACTTACTAAAATTTATTTCCAATTTGAATATTCCATTTCGATATTTTATCTTAGAGTACGAAGATAAAATACTCTTCAGCAAAGAATTTAATAATCTATAACCTTACAAATCTTAAATTTGAGCTTTGCAACTTCTCTCGATGCAATACTAAGTGGACAGAATACCATTTGACTTTTTAATTAAAATAAAATAAATTTCAATTCTAATGATTATTTCTCTAAATTGTCCATAACAATGCAGTAGACAAAGATCTGCATAAATTGAAGCTGATTAAAATATTCATCTTTAGCATTAGATTCTCTAATGATGATATTTATACTCCAAATTTAAAACTAGTATTTTATTTAAGTAGTTTCTACTCATCCATGCTATTTGAAAGCAACTTCAAAATATCTCAACCACATTTTAATATTTATTTAGCGAATATCACAAATCCATACGTAGCTTACAACACGGTAAGATCCATCTAAATTTATTCATGATTCAATGCTAAAGCATATCAACAACTAAATACTGTTTCTTGCAATCTGGCTTGAGCGATTAATGCTGAAAATATGCTTCATTTGAGGACTTTGGTTTTAGGTTTTTAGTTATCGTTGCTTATAAATTATCATTCGCTTGCTTGAAAGTTGCAACATCACATCAGCATAAGTGATGAAAGTTGACTTAAGTTTTGAACTTGATTTATAATCAAACTCAATTTTACTCAGAACTAAACTTAGTTCTTCTGCTTGAATAGAAGCTATTCCGGATGAATTCCTGGAAAATCAAGAAAATCGTAAAGTGTACTCACTGGAATGTATAGCTTTTTCAGATGGAATTTGGGATTATTAAAGATAGAAATGCAACTTATTGCTCGTAGATTGCTTTAGACTTGAAATTATTTGCTTAGGTTTTTATGATTTAGATTAATAATTATCCAGCATTTGCTAAGAAAAAGCAAGTCTATTATTCTCGATAGACTGAGTCAAGCGGCTTTAAATTGAATTATAATGATGAGAATTTATTTGAGCGAAAGAAAATGCAACGATAGATCAATCAATTTAAGATTTATCTTAACCATTCTGTTTTAATACTCGCCAAAATTAAAAATTTTGATTAGTTTTTGAGAGTTATAAAATATAGAGGATAGAATTTGATAATTTTTAGGAGAAGCAAGATTTAAACACGAAATTAAATATATTATCTTATGAGATATAGCATACTAAATTAATTAGTAAAGTTTTATTTATTATGCATTTGCGTGTTAATAATGAATTAGTGCTTATTAATAGAAGTCTAGATTCTAAATCATGAACAAATGAAAATTAGGCATTTGAACCAAGGAATAGCTTGAGGTTTTTGACTGTCTTATATTTTCTTCATGCTACGTGTTGTAATTTGCACTTAGTATGTAGTCTTAAATTTGAGTGAGTATAATACAGTCTATCAAATTCTTGTTCAAGTATATATTTTTGAAACATAATATCATGAGTTTATCATTTTGGCTAATACTTGAGGACTCACGCAGATTTTGCTTGTATGTAGATTTCATAAAAACGTAACGAGCTATTTCGTATTTGGAGACTAAATGCAAGTAGAATCTGTTTGAGTACCCTTTAACTTGAAGTATTCGAGTATTAGCCAAAATGATAAACACATGATATTTTATTTCAAAGCTATATACTTGAACAAGTTTTTAATAGATTATTTTATACTCACCCAAACTAAAGCCTACATTCTATATTCAAAAGAGTGTGCACAGTAAAGAGAGAATAGTAAATTATCAAAGCCTCGAGCTATTCTTTTGTTTAAATATTCAATATTTATTTGCCCATGCTTCAACATTTTGACCTCTGTTAATAAACATTAATTCAGATAGTCATCCTTTAATATTAATTTTGTTTGTACTTTTAAAATCAAATTTTAAATATATTAGCATCAATTATTAATAAAAAGTAAAAGATAAAATAAATATTTTCTGATAAAATAAATATTTTTTTGCATAATATTAATTTCATTTTTTGTTGTTGCTAAAATACGCAAAGTTTTTATGCTCATTAAAATATAAAGACTAATTTATAACTTTTTATTCCTTTTTTGAATGAATCTCAAGAATTTTTTAGAAGCTAATATTTTGCTTATTAAGACTTTAATACTTTATAGACTGCGGAATACTTTCCAACTATTGTTGGCTATTTGTCGTCTTTTATGGTCGATAATGGAGATATAATATATACTTTCTACGATATTCTCAAAAACAATCCGATTAGTAAGTCTTCAGCTAACCTGTTCTAATAACTATAGTGAGAGTCGGATCGGAAGGAGAAGTGATTTGGGCAAGACTGTAAGTTTATGTTAAGAAGGCTACTTATGTTGTGTAGGCTGCTTCAAATAATCTCTGGATATCCGTGATACCCTATAACTCCCAAGTAAGTCAAATTCAAATTTACCGTTCTCTCGATGCAAAATTCAATCTATAGAATTGGAGGAAATTTGATATTCAAATTGGACAGTTGACAGTATGGTACTTCAGCAATAACTGTATTTTCCAAGGCAAGCATTGCATAATATTCAAGTCAAAATCCTCTATCAAAGGAGATATAAATTCATTAAAATAACTATCTAATTTGATCTGATTTTAATTTCGTTTTCTTTTGTAAAATTATACTAAAGATGTGTAATATGAGTAATATCTGAATGTATAGATGGATATAAACGGAACTTTTCTTGGCTCATACAGCTTGAATGTTAATATGAATCTGATTATTATGTCAAAGGTAAGAATGTTCATTTCGATGAAATCATCACAATATTTTATTAAATATATTAATTTTTGATATCATCCTATCTATAACACACAAATTAATGTATTCGATATACAAGGAAGCATATTATTATCATCAGAATTGAATTTATACTAAAATCAAAATGCATCGTTAACAAAATTATAATATTTGTTAACCAATCTGAAAATATATTCATGCTTCATACTAATAAAAACCAAATATGGAGATTTTAAAGTCTCGTTCTAATCTCCATATGCTATTTACATTTTTTACCTTGATAATGCAATTTATTTTGTTTATTTTATATAAGTTTGAGTTAAATGTAAAATACAATACATCTTAGCCTGTTCCACTTTAAGTAAATAAGTGCTGATTAATAGACTACAGCCATGAAGATAGCCAACAAAAGATTTAATGAATTATATTTTCGCTGATTTTACTTGTTTTATATATTTATATACAATTTTGATACAACGTCTCCAGTTTCGCAGTACTATTCAGAAATATCGAACGACTTATTAATTTAATAGTTATAAATATAATTTCGTTGCTTTGGAATTATAAGTCTTTAATATTCCTAATAGTCTTTGTAAAACAGCAAGTTCTTGACGCAAATAATAATAGCTCTGATTTATGCGTGATGAAATACTTTTAAATTTCTGTTTTGTAATCAGCTGGAATGGCGAGATTTCAATTCATATTTATGGGCAGATTACGAGACAGATCAGCAAATTACTTATTTATAATATATGATTCTATTAAATTAATTGCGTTTAATGAAAGAGCAAGGGCTAAGAATCTGTCATTGCAAACGGTTGAAAAAACACATGAAAATGGAAATAGATATTAGCATTTTATGGAAAGAGAAAAAAGCAACAAAAATTAATTGAGGGTGTTTAGATTAGATTTAAATAGGGTATAATCAGAAATGCTTCCATTAAATCAATTTAGTATGCTTCATATCTAAATCAAACTTGCATTGAGTTTTATTGAGAATTATTAAATAATTAGAATAAAATAAACAATTATGTATAAAGAAATATGAATTTTGCATGATAAAAATTACATCTATTTTCAACCTTTTAAAAGAAGAGAATTAATTTGCTAAAATCAAAAAATCAACACCAATTTCTCTAAATCTAATATATACAACGTGAAAAATAAAATTGATTAAAATAGGCAGAGCCTCACAATTAGTTTACGAATATATGACAAATAAGAAAGAAAAAATTTTATGATTTTTTCTTCTTGGTTTCTAATTTTGGCTCAGTAGATGTTATCAAAATAATTAAAATTTAAAAGTAAATCACTACACCAAGGATCAAACTCACAGAGCTCTTAATTTTTAGATAAGCAATCTCGATCTATCTTGATAAAAAATTATATTAAGATAAAAAATTGTAGAGTCGACATGATAAGAATTTCAAAACTTTTTAGTGAAGTTTATTCAGTAGACTAAATACGATTCAACATATCTCGACTAGCATCTATCGTATTATTCTTTTATATTAAAAAGTAGTGAGTCGCTAAATATTAAAATCAAGGATGAAAATAAAGCTAGAAAGATAAACAAATCGGACTCTTAGAATATTATTAAGAGATCACTTGTATTAATTATTTGAATTTATCATATTCATAAGAAAGAAGAAATATTAATTTTATTAATTTATTATTTATTTTAATTATATTATGCCTTTTAGTGAAAAACTAATGTAAATTTTATAAATTGATTACTGCTTTCAAATCGATATTATAGGTATTACCTTCTATTTGGCTCGAAGTAAGCAGCAAAGGAAACTGTGTTTTTGCCGGACCAGATGGAACAACTGTGCTAAATTTTGACGGAAGCTACTCTGGAAGTTACTCATCTATAATCAAAACAGATGAATATTTGAATACAGTTTGGTACAACTCTTTCAACATTAGTAGTAATACTCTGAGCACTGTTTTTCTCATGATAGACGATGAAAATGATGAGGTCTTGCTTACAACTTTAAATTCATATAGAGTTGGATGCTTTGTTATCCTTGATTATAGTTCTGGTTATTTCAAAAGATCTCAGTGATATCAACTATTGCCGATTCCATCAAATGCAGCTGAATCAGTTTTAAGTATTTCGATGTTTATTTCTCCGTTCAACAAAGACTCGTTTATTATAAATGATCTAGACATCTTTTCATTATGCTACGACTTTATGATCGGTAAGCTAAAGAAAGTGCTTATTAAAATACTGACTCTAAAGAAATTTACTGATAAATACTAAAAGCAAAATCACTATCATTATAACTTTGATGAGCTTTAGTAAAGTTAATTTAAAGAGTGATAAAATTTTTTAGAAAAAGTTACTTCAGCATAACTTTGATTTTTTATAATTAATATATTTTATTATTTACCTATTTTAAGTGCATACAAGTATTTTGACACTCAAACTTTACTATTTAGATATCTTTTTAGTAAAATAAATTTATTTATTAAAGCATAGGTTACCTTACCTTATTTAAAATTCTGATAAACAATCTGATTAAATTCAAAAGATAAATATTTGATAAAATGCAAGAAAAAAAAATAATTTATTTAAAAATACCTAAAATCTCTACAGCTTTAATAATAACTCTTATCATTTTGACGTCTTACATAAGATAATTAATAATAAAAACTTAAGGCTTTTAATAGCTTAATTAATAATTAGCTTAAATAAGTTTTAGCTCATAAGAGCATAATCTCAGTACTTGCTTCGCATCAATAAAAAGAGAATTAGAGGGATGAGGTCTGTTTATTATTATCATACTATCAATGCTCATGCTTAACTGCTCATGATAAATATAAATTAGTGCTTTATCAAAAGATAAAAATCTTCAAGTTAAATTTTTATTTTTTGAGAACAAAAATTCATATATGATTTAATAATTAAAATACTTATGATCCCTTTTTCAAGAGGCTTTTGATGATTTCTAATTATTTTGAATTGTTATAAACGAACATTTATGACTATAGATGAAATTAGTCAATTTTTTTGAATAATTTCTATTGATATTCTCGCTCGACTCTACTGTTTTGAGTTTAATTTTTATTATTTCAAAATTCATATATAATATTACATTGAATTTTTAAATTTATTCAAATATAAAATTTAAGCTCAATTAGCTTTAAAAAAATTATAAATTTGGAGCTACAATTGTTTGGTTATCTATCTTTATGATATTTTTATATCATTAAATGATATTTAGTATCGAAATCAACTCTGAAAATCACTAAACTGTATCAAATGGCATGGAATCAACTGTTTGGATTCATCACAAGTTATCCAATTCAAAACTCGACAAAATATCGACTATATTTTGCATCGACATTCGACTTTTTAGTCGTCGATTTTGATATGAATTCGCTTACACTTGGAGACATATCAGTTTACAGAAGAAACTACACCCAAAATTTTTACGGTCTCCAACCAATAACTTTATTTATCCAAAACCCACTGAACTCGACTGACTGAAGCACTGATCCCTCCTGATATCTCTTAAACCCAACTTCAGCCTACTTTAACTATTCGACTGTGGGCCTGATGCCAACCTTATATCTTGACAAATTGAGTTTTAATATAAGCGGGACGTATTGCAACCCAATGTACAATATAAGCGAACTCGGCTTTAACATTGACACCAGCACGATATTCACAGATATCATTGACCACAGCAGTAATTTTAGAAATAACATATGTCTAATCTTCTGTTTAGCAAAGTACAACTTGGTTGACATGAACATCCAGTTCAACGTGAGCAGCTCTCCAGTTCTCGACATAACGGATCACAACATCACACTGACCAACTACGACATCTCAAGTAAGCGTTTTCTGATGATCTGCAGGTGAGATTTGGCCTTCTTTCAACAACGAGTTCTACGGACAGTGCAAGTTCGATATGCCCGAATTCGCTTTAAGCTCCAACCAGTTCACATTTACTGTCGGTAGGCTGACATTAAAGTTTAAATAACCAAGTTATTAGGAACAAGCAGCGACTACTCGAGTCAGATCATCACTTATTCTCCGTTTTCACACTGAAGAGCAACGAGATTTTACTGTAAAATGACTATCAACCGATATGACAGCTTATGCAAATGTGTTAACAGCTTTAATATTTAGCCTACTTTATTAGCTTTATTGACTAGTTTTGCTTCTCACATAGACAACCTCAATATTTTCAATTATAAGTTATTTATCTCTTTTATTCGATGAATATAGAAATAGTTTTTTATCATAAATAATCTAATTCTTAGAATTAGTTGATTATCAGCATTTTGTTGGAATTTATATTTAAGCGAAGTAATATTTAGTTTAATTAAATTTTGTTTGGTATAGTTATTGCCTGAACGATTGAAGATCCTATTATAAATGGTACAGGAATTCAGCCTACTTGGGTAACTATAAACAGAGACACAAACACATTTTCAGTAGTTTTGAGCAAAATATCTTCTGTTGGTGTGTATAATATTGTGTTGCAAGCAATCATTCAAGGTAAAAATTTTAATTTGATTCAATTAAGGAGAAATGTATTTACAGTTAATTAATCATATCTTTAATGTCAGTTAAACAATTATAAAATATAGAACCTTTCCAAATTATTGACTATTCAAAGTTTTCATCTGACCAGTATTTAATCTCATTTGAATTTGTAAACACAAACACAAAAGTATCCCAGTTCAGTTCGAATGTTTACGTTATTATGAACCAACTCAAAAACTTCACCATCAGTTTTAATGATACTGAAGGAGACAATATACTAATGAGCATTATCAGTTCTGACTCGCTCAACGCTTATGTTCAGAAATATCAATCAAATAGTACATATTTAGTAATTGTGCAGGCAGATCAAGGCGTAAATACTCAAGCAAGTGTTTATCTAAAATATACAGACTCATACCATCAAGCTTCAAGCTATTGGCAAAACTTAACGATGAACGTATATATCTTTGCATCTGATCCACCTAAGTACACTGCTCCTCTTCAAAATGTGAGTTTGGCTGCATGTGATTGAGTCAATATTACTTTACCCATTGTAATTGATCAAGATGGTGATTCTTTTAAAGCTAGTTTGGATGGGTCAGTCCCTGAATGGATCAAACTGATTGATGTAAACACATTACTTTTATGTCCTTCTCAATCAAGCATTTCAAAAAATATGTTACCACAACTTTTGAACATTATTCTTTGTGACACAACGGAAGCCTACACAAACAACACATTCTTTGTGAATGTAGACACTTCAATGCTAATTGAGATTCCGCCAATCGATAGCATCAGCATCTATTATTCGACATTGCATTCAATGAAACTTGATATTCAAAATGCAAGCGATATTCACTTGGTCGACTGCACTGCATTAGAAGCAATTGCTTGGTCTTCTTACAATGCAACATCAAAACTGTTAACCTTTGGCAGCAACGATATGGGGCTATCTGGGACACATTGAGTCAAAGTCTTAGCAATTGATGGGTGAAGTAACATCTGGACTTCAAACAGCTTTAATATCACAATAAACCCAAAGATGCCTCCAGTATTTTTGGATCCAATTTCTCCAATAGTTTTGATGAGAGGAGAGAAAAAGCTAACCCAATATAAGTAAGGTTAATAATTTTAAATACATTTAGCAAACAAATCATCTATAATGACAATTCAGACCAATTAGATTACAATCTATATATTGCCTCAAGCTCAGTGAGCAATGGATACCCAAAGACTAAGCTTACATTTGATGATAATATGTTTTACATTTTTGTGGAGGGAACTATCGATGGTTCATTTATTGCAATGCTCTCAGTCACTGATACTCTCAATCAAACAACAGAAACTGAAATAAATATTAATGTTTACAGTTGAGCATCAAAGGACTGAGCAAAATGAAAAGGAATATATCAAGAAGATTGACTTAAGTGAATTGATCAGTACTTCTTAGATAGTCAAACAAAATCGTGATATCATGAGTATACATATTTGTAAGCTGAATATTCTCTTAATAATTATAGACCATCAAAATCAAGCTTTTACACATTTATTGGTGTTGCAATATTTATATCAGTTGTGGTTAATCTGTGTTTTATTTATAAAATTGGAAGGCTTTCATTTTTACCAATAAAATACATTCAAATAGTTTTGATTTTCTTGCTATCAACTGAAAACATTGATCCTGAGATTGTAGATTTAACTGCACTCCTGATGGTTTTCAAGTTTAACTTTGACTTTCTGAGCCCTGATATATTGAATAACTTGCTGGCATGAAATAACGAACATAAAACAATGCAAAATTTGCAATTTTATTGAACCTCGACACTTACCAATTACAAATGGGCAATTGTTATTCTGATATTTGGTGTTTTGGTTTATTTTATTGGAAAAGTGCTGACTCTTAAAATTCAATGGGTTTTCAGTTTTATTAGCTATCTTAAAAGAATAAAATTTCTAAGGTAAGCTTATATATGATTATCAAGTATAGATTTATTACGTATATTGAGATCACAAAATATGATGCAGTATGGATCATTTATAATCTAATTTTACCGTTTATATTAATTTCATTGACATCAGATGTAATAAACTTTAAAAGCCATATTATTCATGGCTTTGTTAGCATCATTATTATTTGATCTACAATATTCTTCAATATATTTACAAGACTAAAATTATTGAGGCCGAGATTTTTAAAGCAAATAGATCCAGCTAATCCGTTTATCTACACTTACGCTGACATCATTCGAAGCTGATTTCACTGCTGCTTGGTTTTATTCGGAGACTCAACAAATTATAAGGCGTGGATATGAGCAGCTTTCTGCGTCAATGTGATGGTATTCTTCGTTCAGCACTCAAAGTAAGTAATCTTAATTCAGAGTATAGATTCACTCAAGCTTATTCTAGTCAAATAGTTACAGAGACTCATGTCAACGAACGTGTCATTCGCTTTTATGGAGATTGATGGACTTTGCTTATCATTGGAATAATAACTGTGGACAGAGCTTTTGGCAGCATTAGTAATAGCTTTACTTTTAGTTCGACTGTAAAGTTTCTATCATGATTGATCTTGCTGCAGTTTGTATCGATATTCGCATTTACTTTGATTGTATTTGCCAAAGAACAGAAGGCCAAAGCCTCAAGTAAATGCAATCCGAACAATGAATAAGCTAATTCTAATTGATTTTAAGTACAGTTCAATATAAAAGTATTCCTCAGAATTTACAAATAGTTTTGAAATAGTATATTTAGTATATCAACTTTCTTGCATATAAAGTTTATGTAACTAAATAATAATTTTTTCTTTAAATCAGCTTAAAATATGAACATCTAAAATTTAATACATAATTTATTCCAACACATATCTTCCACCTTCTTTCCTTATTCTCAAATTTTTTATTAAAATTTTTGAGTGATATATTAACTATGTGAGCTTGATAATTCGATCATAGATTAGAGTGATTTCTTGTTCTACTTCTACATCTTCTCTGACTAATTATCTAAATTTCCTCACATAGCATGCCTGATGCTTTCTTCTTGTTAAACTCCCTCGATATCATACCTTCTAGTCTCTCGTGTTGCCTCCTTTCTTAGGTTTCTCTTTTAAAGTTCGTCTCTTCTAATTTATTTTTGGATCTAGTTCGGTATTCGAACTGCATATTTTCTTTGCATTGGTTATTTTTAAATGCTTTCGTAACTACAAAAAGAGACTTTGTCTGGCTCCTTCATCCCCCGCTCGCAGTCTCGGTCTCCTGAAGAGACCATGTCTATCCCTCCAATCTTTAGATTTATTTTTGCGGCTCATATTGCGATGCCGGCTTTTATCCTTTTGTGATTTATCCGTTTGGCTTACTCTTTTAACTGATATTTTGGAGAGTAAAATTGGGACCAGAGAGGGTTGAGTTGGAACATATTGTAAGCATTAAAATTTAGTTTGGAATGTGAATTACAGCTCGGAATATTTTATCACTCATTACCCAAACTGGACTATTAGCACATGAATTGAACTTCAGAAATAATTTTATTGAACCAGACAGTACACAATGAAGCATGAGTATTAGATACTATTTTACATTTTATGTTATGATAAAAGACTAGAAATTTTAAATTTATATCATTGCTTTATTAACAATTAAATTAGTTTCAATATATTAAAATTGCTCTGGGGTTTTGGGGTTTTGGGGTTTTGGGG
>JAQGFW010031991.1:0-13037 GCA_030463445.1 Euplotes aediculatus
GTTCACTAAAAGCGTGTTTGAATACTGAATCTAAATATCGCTAAACTAAAATTTTTAGTTTAATTGGCAATAATTTGTATCGTTATTTGCGACAAGTAATGGAAATCTAAAATAGAAGACAGCTTTAAACAACTATTTGCAGCAACTTTACTACCAATATTCACACAACTACATATCATATGTTTCATTGATTGATCCGTCTTTGTTGTAATATGTGCCTTTAACCCTGTTGCCTGCTTTATATGCTCCGATATAGTACATGCCATTAAAACCATGGATATATCTGCCATCTCCATCTAGATTTCCATCCTTCCAATATCCTTCCCAAATATATCCATCCCACTTAACTCTAATACCAATTCCGTGGAGAGTGTTAGTTGCAGGTTTGAATTGTCCGACATATACATATTGTTTATCGTATTTAACTTCGATTGGCAGCGAGAAGTCCTCTGGCTTGTATTTGAAATGCCCTAACTTGTTGTAAATACCTGATAAATTAGCGAACCGATCTCTATAGCAAGTTGAGAGAGGCGGAGATAACTTGATTATTGATATTAAAATCGTTTGAAAGTTATATCAATAGACTCTGTTTATTGCAAATCAAACTTAATTTAGCAATCAAGATAATATCATTTGAATTATAATTTAATCTGAAAGCATTTAAAGGCATTAAAAAGTAATAAAAATTAAAAGCCTTCATCACCAAGATAAATTATTTACACAAAAAATTGATAAGAAGTACTACCAGTTTAAATTGTTAATACTTCTTTTCATGATTTTGATACAATAGTAAAAGAAGATCAAAAATTATTGATTTTTTACTTAAAATTTCCATTTGCTTAACTAATGTTAAGTATCATAATTAAATTAAAATTTTTTATCTTGAGGTATCAAAATATTAGAGAATAGTTTGTAAATAATAGAATTAAAAATATTGATGTCTTAACAATAATAAAGATCAAAATCAAATATATCATTTTATTCAAAGTATTGAGACAAATTCTTGATAATATTCATATCTAAATAAAATCAATTAAAAAAAGACAACCTGAAGAAGATAATATAAACTTTTTTGTGCATCACAAAAATAAATTAAAATATAAGGTTCATAAATGATGAATCGGAGATACTTTTTAGCTTTATGTTCTAATATTACTATTTTAAATTTAAATCGTGATTTCAACTAAAAATCTAATCTATTAAAAAATTTTGTATTTTGGAACAATGCTTGATTACAAGCCGCAATTAATAAGTTCAAATTTATTATCAGCAATGTCTGAGCCAATAAAGTAATTACTTTCAGTGTTATCCAAGCAAGTCCGTAAAACTTACTCGAAATCACTGATAGTATTTTTTCCAAATTTATCTCTGTAAAACTGTTCGTCTCTGAGCTGGAGTTGATCTATAGTAAGTTAGACCCGAAGCAATAGCTCAATTATTAAGTGAGTGGTCCAACTAACCTTATTGTAATCTATTATTTTTATAATTAGGATGCATATTATTTCAGAATCAAGGAAACACTGAACACCAAAAATAAAGTTTGGTTTGCTGTCTTATCAGTATTAGGTAAGTTTATTTTGAAAGTAGAGGACTGATGCATTATACATACTGTGTTTATTAAAAATAACAGAAGCTACTATCTGTGAAATTCGATCAATATTGGTAAGAATTATAAAACAATGCTTAAGTAAATATGGAAGAAGTAATTTTGATTTAATTTAAAGTTTATAAATTTTCAACTAATTTGCGATTTATGAATTTTATTTTTATTTCATACTGTTCTTTTAAATAATAGATAAATATTATACTTAAAATCAAAAGTTAACTGAGCATACTTTTATACTAAAGATTATGAATTAAAAATTTATGAGCTAAATTTTTATCTTTTAATAAAGGTTTAGATTTGCTTATTTAATTTCAAAAGCTGTCTTGAATAATGAAGAAAATTATGAAATTTAGAAATTAGAATTGAAGGATAATTTCTCAATTTGTTAAAGAATTAATAATAACTAAATTTATATCATTTTAAATTACTGTATTGTGAGTTCATACTGAAAAAATATACTAACATTATGAAGAATAATAATTTTTATCAACATATTTGCATGAAAATAGTAATATTTTATTTGTATCTCAATACTAAGTATAAAAAGCTATTATTTTAATAACTATTTTGATATTTTCAAATAAAAAATAATTATCTATAATTAAGAATGATCAAACAAAAGAAATGCATTTAATAAAAAATATTTTAGTAAACTATCTAAAACCATAATATTTAAAATGAAAAAATCAATAAATTTAATAAACATTTTAATCAAATTATTTTATTATGTGATATTTTATAAAATATAGTTGAAAGTTTAATATTGGAATAAACTTGATACATATTTTCTATAGCAGAAAACTTATATTGAAGCAAAATCAAGACTTATTTTTTTAACAATAGAGCTTATAAATAAGGCTTCTACATTGCTTTTCTACTTTTTGTGGAGCAATGGTTTGAATCCCTGGATCAAGAGGTGCTACATAGCTTCATTAAAATGTTTTTATGATTTAATTGCAAGACTCTAATCAAATAATCTTGTTGATATTTATGATTTTGTATCTTTTTCATTTAACATGAAATTTTTTTTAATCTCTTATTTGCTTTAGAGTTTATTAAAAAGAATTCTGTTTTGACTTCACTCCTTTGACTTTTTGATATCATTTCAAGATTAAATTGGCTTCCGTTTTAATTAGAAACTTACCAACTAAGCCCCTAAATAAAGATTTGGAATAAGAGAAGTCCATAATTAAAATACACTTGCATTCTTTTTACAAACTCAAATGTGACTGTTGTAGGTTTCCGACTCATATTTTTTAACTTGCATTTAGATTTAGAGTTAACTAAAATATACTATTTAAAAAGCATAAATCACTAAATGATTTTAATTTTGTAGTAATGCAATTGAATTTTTGAAGTTATTAATTTTGATAAATTATAAGTTTTATAAAATAAAATTAAGATTTAGCAGAAATAATTTTGTTTTGTTAATTCCTTTATATTCTTAATATTTTATTTTAAAGCATTTAATGAAGAAGAAGAATTGTAAACTCAACTTTTGAATATAGAAATAGTCTAAACATTCTTAGTTATTTTAAATTTATTAAATTATTAAAAGTATGCTCAATAATTTTAAGGCTTATTGTTAATAAAATTATATTTTATAATGATTACTTTGTATCTCAAAAATTTTAATACTTTTGATAAAATTAAATTTTAATGAATATTAATATCAATAAGCAATCTATGTATCTGATCAAATTGAAAATGTAGCACCCTTTTTCTAAGCTCCTAATTATCAATATTTTTATAATTTTAGTAGGATGGACGAAGACAACGGATATCCATTTTGAATTGGTTTTAGACTTAACCCATTTATTATAGTATATTGATTCGACCTTTTTCTAATTAAATTTAATTAATATTTAGTAATTACTGAAGAAAAAAAAGTAAATTTATAGATGTTTTATTACTTAAATGATTTTGATTAATTTTTTATTTAAAAATTTTATGTATATTGCGTATGATAATACTAAATATTATCTTCATTTACTGTATCTTCATGAAAATCCAACAAAAATAAAACATCATATAAAAAATCTAACATTTGATAATGCTTATAACAATACAAAAATTGATAAGGAAGAACGTGAATTAATTGAGGTACTTAAAAATGAGTTTTATCAATCTGTTTTCCTGAAAGGTTACAAGATAGAGCTATTCATACATTTTATGGAATCAAATAGAAGTGCAAACTGTAAGCCTCACAAATTAGGAACAAATAAAACAAAGTTGGTAAATTAAAGATAAATAAAAATGAAAATGATCATATTTTCCTCAAATTTGTGAGGATATTTATACAAAAGGTTTAACGATATAAGACTAACATATAAATTTATTCATAATTTTTTCCAATATTTATTGGTAGAATAAAACAAATAAATTGAATTTATGATTAGCTGTGATTATTTATTTTAAACTTTAAATTAGAATCATATTTATTATAATATATAACTTTCAATAAGAAACTAACAATAAAATATTAAAAATTAAATGATAAATAATAAAATAGATAAAATTGATTACTTGGCATAATTTCAGATTTAAACCACTCAGTCACCTATAGAATATTATTAGCAATTGGAGAGCACGCAAAGTAGTATTAAAATTTTATATACAATCGATTTACATTAAGTTTCATTATAAACTAGATCAAAATATTTGGTAACTTATTTTAATCTATTATACAACCTTATTATAATTTCAGCTTCAAATGACATCTTACTATTTGAAATATGGCTTAAGTAAGATTATAAGTTACTCAAAGCGATTACAGATAGGCCATTAAAATATTAATAACTTAAGCTAAGTATTTTGTTTAATTCAATTGTATAATCTCGCATTTTATATTATTAACATTTTTTACTTGGAAGAGATTATTAGATGAAAATAAAATGTACATAAACAATTTTATACAAAAAAGTATAAATGAGAAGGATTTAAATCATCACCAAGGATATAATCAAATCAAAATACATTTAGTCATAAAATTATGACTGAAATTAATATCTAATACTTCATCAGATATGAATGAAGATTACTAAAAGTCTACTAAAACTCACTAATAGATAAATTAAAGATAAATGAATTAAAATATATCAAAGGATATTATTCATATGTAGATAATGACAAAGATAATTAAAAAATAACATATTATTCAACCTTTCAAAGTACAAATCAAGTTATATCAATAATATTTAAACAAGTATAAAATAGTTGCTCTTGAACGATCTTTATATTAACAAAATATTAACTCTATTTATAATATTTTGGAATTATAATTGAAAATTTTTAAATAAAAATATTTAAGCACAATCAGAGTTAATCGAATCATTAAATCAAGAATGTAAGAAAATAAATTAAGAGCAAACTGGAAATTGAATATATTTAATGTTTGATAGATAATTGAATTAATTGATCAAGATGGAGAGAGGATGAAATATTTTTATGTATTCAAAATTCACAAATTTTATTAAGAATTCTCATTTTTTAAAGATCCAATCCTAATTTGATTATTTTGAGTGACATTAAAAATAATTAATGACTTAATTTAAATTCAAATTATAAAAGCTTGAGTGTGTATAATCAACAAAATTGTTGCTATTAATTGATAATTGGATACAGTAATTCATTATTTATAATATTATTATCGAGCAACAGCTCCCTGGCAGTCAAAATGTGCTAAAATTTATCAGAGATGTTAAACAAAGAGTATTAGTTCTTTTGATTCTTATAAATCGGATTGAAACGATGTTGAAATCGATCTTTGATTTTTTATTTAATTTATAAATATCAAGATTTTTTAAATTAATTGAAACGGACATGAGACAAAGATAATCACAACTTGAGACATATTTAAAAATGGAAGAACAATTAAACAGAAACATAATAGTTTGTCTTCAGATTCCCATCATTTACAAGAGCTCAATATATTAGATTATTCACATACATATAGGCATAAGCTTTAGGTAGTATTAAATTAAATTAATTGCATAGTCAAAGAGTAAATACTGAAATGAAAATAAAAAAGAAAACTGAAATTTGGAGAAAAAATTGTGCAATATACTATTTTGAATTAGATTCACAAAGCTGAAGAGAAGTTAAGATTTGGAAGACAAAGTATCCTCAATTGGAAAAAAACTTTCACACCTATAAGTAATGTCTAATAAATTAATAAAAAGTAAACTTCAATCAGGTTAGAAATTTTGAAAAAGATGACACAGAGAATGAGGTTGTAAAATGAATACTAATAAATCGATCATGTGGAGTTTCAATAAGTCTATGAGAAGTCATAATTAAGATATGCAGTTTAAACAAAGAACTTAGACTAAAAAGTATCGGAACACTCCGGAAAAGGTGTTAAAAATGCTTGCAATAAAATCTTTTTATAATTCATTAGGATTCGACTCATGAACCATAAATTTGTTATTAGGACGTGCTAAATGGGACAACGAAGGTTTGTGAGTTGGCCATTCCCATCTAATTTAGAACAATATTGGATATAATGAAAGTCAGAAAAGAATGAAGATAGTTACAAAAGCAAGTAAAGTACTGAGTAAACGAAATTTCAATCTGAACTAAATGCTCTAAATTATTTTTCTATTCCTTTTTTCTTCTTTTAATGCTATTTATGCTTTAATAAAATGATGTCTTATAGGTGAATATAACTTTATTTAATTCATAATCTTTGTGATTTTATAACAATTATATTTATTCTTTTTTTTACTTCTATAAAACTGATAAATTTCTATTGAAACAATCAATTTGTATTATTCTTTATTGATATATCTTTCATTTTCAGTTATTCAGGCTTTTAAATCTTAACACTCCTTCTCTTTGATAGTATCATTAAGCATAAATATCACCTTGATTAATAAATTTTAGCATTATATCATTTTGTAAATTTAAAGATTTCTGTATTATTTTACTTCTTAAAGCATTCTACTTATTTGATTTTTTATTCTGAAAAAATAATACTAAAAAGCTTCTCCTATCGATGTTTTTTATTTAACTAGGATTGTATTTACATTTATAAGTTTTGCTACTTTTCGACAAAGTTTGCTTATTCCGATTGAAATATATAGGTCCATAAATTTTCTTGCCTTCTTCTCTTTAAGATTCAAATTATGCTCAGAAGCTTTTATTTAGCTTTAATCTTGTCAATTTAAACTGATTATCTATTTTCATTAAAATAATTATTTGCAATAAAAATATTTATTGATTTAATTGTTATATCAAATAGCTCTTCTTCACTTTAAAATTCTAATACTTTTATTTTTTAATAGATTGATTTTTTGTCTTAGCGCTTTTAACTAGACTTTAAAGTGAATAAACAGTAGCAAATTAGCTAAGCAAATATTTTTTATTTATGAGATTTTATTTAACAAAAAGCCTATTGAACCTTCTCTTTTAACTTTACATTTTATCTATTTACTGCTATTCTTAATTTGTTGCTGAAAGGAATCAATTTGTATTCATTTTATTGTTATGAATTTAATATGACATCCAAAGATAAAAATCAGACCCAAACTGGCATCAACTTTCATTTTCGCATTACGAACTTCGGTGTCAACACTGACAAAGGCAAAGCTTATTATACAAGCATAATTATCAATGTTGACATTGAAATTCGAAATACGAATATGAAAATTGATGCCAGTTTGCTCAGGGTATTTAGTGCTTGATTTAAAAACACAAAATTAGTAAATTATCATTGAAATTATTAATTTTTCATTATTTTATTTTTTTAATAAATAACTTTTAATGTGTCTCTTTTTTTTGGCTTAAATGTAGTATCAAAAAGTTATAAATAATTTACTGATGATTTTTTTTAAATGTAAATATGTATTTCACAAATAACATTAGTTGCATAATTATTTTGATAATCAAAATAATCAATAGTAGAAATATTACAAAGCAAAAAATTATATGGCATAATAAACTATATGATTTTTTTAACTTCTATCAAACTTAAAATATTTATACTTTTTATATCTTATTCCAAGAATTTTTGAGTCGTAATAAGTAATATTCTACAATCAATGAATAGTATTACAAACTATTATATTTTATGCAACTTAAAGATAAAGATAAGAAGGCCTAAGTTAAGGCTGGAATACTTATCTTGCATAAATAAAATGGTTTTCATACTTTGTATAACCAAATATAAAGGCTTAATCTTACAAGCGATTGGTTTTCTTGAATAGTCTCAACTTTTTGTTTGAGTTCTGAGTAATTTGTTTTTAATTCTTCATTATATACCTCTACCAGTTTACTCCAATCCTCTTGCTGTTTGTTTAGATCTATACGGAGGATAAAGATTAAATCATTTAACATAATAAGTGTGCTTATGATAGTCGATCAATAAATTTGTGAAGTCATTTATGAATATTAATCTTAGTAAATCTTTAGGTTGATTTCTTTTGTTAAAAAGTTTAATAATTATTTTTACAGAGTGTCAATTAAGTCTTGGATGATCGTTGAGCATCCATAGACTATGAAAAAAATACATGCAATATATTTTGTTATCTCCCATTTTCTTAGGTTAGACAACACTACCTTCGGAAAATAATGAACGAAATTCAGTTTTACAATGTCAGACTTTCAATGATAATAAATTAGTTACAACAATTTTGAAGAACTAAAGCAACGTTCTTAATTAAATGATCAACATAAATTTCTAATACCTCACAATAAAGATCTTTTGATCACAAATTTAATCTCCTGAAAAACACACTTTATTCAAAAAACATAAAACGATAGCATGCTATTTATCAATTATTGGATATACTTCT
This sequence comes from Euplotes aediculatus, assembly GCA_030463445.1. Lineage (NCBI taxonomy): Eukaryota > Ciliophora > Spirotrichea > Euplotida > Euplotidae > Euplotes > Euplotes aediculatus. Next base: position 8,401 of record JAQGFW010031991.1, read on the forward strand.
TAAAAAGAAAGCTTAATAACCATAAAGTAACATGTTTTATGAAGTAGCGATGCTTTTTGAGAGTAGTGTTAAATCATTATCTCCTAAAAGTTTATTTTTAAAATATTCATAACTTAAATTAATATTATCTTATTTAAACAGAACATGAATGTGAAGTTTGAATTAATAAAAGATAAGTTGAGATTGTATAAACAAGATTTTAATAAGATAAACTAAGTAACTTTTAGAATTACTTTTCTTAGTACATTCAATATGAGAACCAGCTGATTTAAAAGCTTAGTTTAATAAAAACTAACTTTAAAAGCATTTATTAACTAAAAAAATTACTTAAACTCAATGTTTAATGAGTCATTTAAAGTTAATTTTTAGATTTATTGTAACTATTTATTAATGTAAGAGTAATTTTAATTAAAGTAAAGATATTAAATGTTGGACCTTTTCTAAAAATAGAGATCATTGTTTCTGTATTATATAATTGAAGTCACCTAAGCTTGGTTATGATTCAGATATGATTATATTAAGTTTAGACTTTGAAGAAATTTTCATTGTTTTAAGTAAATCAACAGTTAGAAATATGAATTATTTTAGATTAAAGCAAAAACTTCATTTAGCACAACTGATTTTTAAGAAATCCTAGTTTTACAAAACAATAAATTAAATATTAATTAGTTAAGAAGACAGAGTGGTAAGACTTTGATACAGTATCTAAAATAATCATCTTGAATACTTTCAAGCTTTTTATCATTTATTCGATACTCAATTTTTTAACAGATTTGAATGAATATATCAATTAGCATGACTGGAATAAGAATGTAAAAAGTAATTAAGTGCAATGTAAGAGCTATGAGTTTTTCATTTACTCTAATTTTTGCAAATTTTATCATAATTTATAAAACAATTCTAAATTAGATTGAATTAATAGTGAAAATCGATTAAAAAAAATTAAGCAACTTTTATTTTAAAAAATTTTGATTGAATCTTTGTCAAATCCCATTGCAAGATTTTACAAATACCGGTAATGTTTATTCAATGAAACAAAAGAGTACTAAAGCTTCAATTCTGATTTTTAAAGATTTAAGCAAAATTTCTATCAAAAATACTTAAAAAATATGCTTTATATGATATGAAAAATAAACAACTGTTAAAAAATAAACCCTATAAAAAGTGACATCTTATGCAAGAAAAAGCATCCTCGCTAATATGATCTTATAAAACTGTTTATTTTTAAATGATAAAATTGAAATAAAAAATATAAAATAACTATTTGATAAATATACAAAAATGAAGCTGAAAATAAATCCTTAAATATCATTTCTATAATCATCCGTTGTTTTCTATTTCAATAATATCCAAGCATCAATTCTTCTCATTGCTTCAGAAATGATGTTACTATAATGCGAACTCCAAATATCCAAATATGTATTGTAATAATCCAATACTAATTAAATCTTGTTTTACAGTAGTGGTAACAATTTATTCTTTATATTTTATAAGACAATTCTTATAGTATTTAAATTTGAACTGCGTACAGGTCATTCTTATAGTTTGATATAATTATCAATGTAATAATGTAATCAAAGTATTAATTTTTACCTTATAAAGAAAGATTTAAAATATTTATTATTAAACTAATATTATTAAAATTTGACACAATAGTAAACACAATTTAAAAGAAGGTTACATTTTTGAGCTTACAACTCAACCTTTCCAGAAATTATTTGAAAATTCATTACGAATTAGTTTCCTGTTCGAATTTGATAGTAAGCTAATTTTTAATTGAGAATTGATCTTTTCAGAATTCCCGATTATAAAAACTCCCAAGTTCATTTATATTGAGACATAATGTGTTCAGTTTTCGCTTCATACATAGATTTAGTATTGAATAAGTCTACTCTTTTGATCAATTCAGTTTAAAATTTTAGCAATAGTTTCTTGCAAGAAGACAATTTTGCATACTAATGAAGCTCAGTAACACTCAGCAAATATTGATTGAAATAATTATTCTTGTGCTCTAGACAATCGACATCAAAATATTTAGGTATAAAATCAATCATAAAATGAGCATTAAAACTTTAGGCAATTCATTAAAACAGATCAATTAAAATTTTATTAATTTCATTAGGAGGAAATGTATTAAAAAATTGATTGACTTATAGGATGCGTTTATGTGAGGACGATTCATGTTTGACATGTTTGTATATAATTTTTTATTTTGTTTAAGCTATTTTAATAAACATTCAATATCAAAAAAGAATAAGAATGAATGAACAAAACAAAACAAAAGTAAATTCTTTTACTAAGCAAGGAGGGTTACTAGAAAGATACTAACTCAAATAAGTTTATTGCTTTATTCGTTATTGAATGCATGTATATTTGCTTTAATAGGCTTGATATTCAGTTGTTATATCATTCCAAATAAGCAACTAGTTTTTTCAAACAAAAATAATGATAAAAACTAGAGGTATTTAAGATCAGTGTTAATAACTAAAGAGTTAAAGAATATATTAAACTGAATTTTAGAGCTCAGAGAGAATTTAAAAGGCCGGGTGTTAAACTCCAATAAGATTTGCTTTGGTGTGCTTAGTTGAAGTGTTAAATTAAAAGCATACCTCTCTTATTTCTAATAGGGCTATTATCTAATTTGATTTTAAAGTTTAAAAATTAGTAAATATTCAAAAATCTTAATAAAATTTTGAAGTAAAAGTTGAGCTTTAATAAATTTCAAATTCGGGATCTCATATTATAATCGTACTAGAAGTAGTTAAGATTATATGCTAACTGAAATTGTGGATATGAAACAGATAAGACTCCAATACAGATTTTTATTTAAAAAAATCTAATTTAATTAATGATTTATTCGGTGGACAAAAAATTTCATTACCTTTTTGTAAGCTTGATCTAGCTTCTTCTATAAAAATGAGTTAGAAATAATATGAATAGTGTTTAATTCTTTTGATTATAAAAGTTCGCACTAAGTTTCATATTGATACAGTGTAAACTAATTAAGTTTTTTTGAAAATATCTTGCAAACTTTTAATGTCTAAAATTTTTAATTTGATGATATTTGTCTTGTTTCTAACTCGCCTGTTTAATTAAGCGAAATGACAAAACATATTTGATATTTTCTGTACGTTTACTATGTTTAATAAGAGAAAGCAATGAAGGATCTACTATTAAAAAAGAAAGAGAATTTATGAAATATCCTGTTAAAGTTGATCGAATCTTTTTTTAATCTTTTCAGACAGTCTAAAATTTAATGCTATTCTTCTTATTTACATCATTAAACTTCTATTTAGATACTATGATTATAAGAACTAAACATGATATGAGCATTTATTAATATAAATTCTTAAATCAATCAATAAATAAAAGTAGATCTATTAAATTTTGGATTCATATTTATTTGAACTTTTAAAATGATAAGTAAATCTTCGATAAAACCAAGTCAATGTATTACCTATCTTGAATTCAAAATCTTTGTTTAAATCTTTATTCGAATTTTTAATATTTTGAGAAATATCTTTGATAGATGACTCTAATTTCTTCGTCGAGTTGCTTGATTCTTTCGCCAAATCATCAATCTTATTATTTAGTTCATTAGCCTTCTTATCTTGCTTTGTCTGTCTTTCTTCAGAATTTTTGTTGGTAACATCAATTTTTTTCTTCATCTCCTCTTGTTTCTTCTCAATTTGATTGATTTTTTGTTTGTGTTCTTCAATGTTGTTTTTTAGTTCATTTTTATGCTTTTCATCTAACGTTCTACTATTCTTCGCTTCTCCCTTATCTCTATCAAGTCTTGAGTTGATTTCGTCCAGTTTTAGTTTTTGTTCCTTCTTCATTTCTTCAAACATGCTGAGCATTAGTTGCTTCAGCTCTTCAATGCTGGTGCTTGATGTGTCAGCCTTTTGACTGAGTCTGCTCTCAACTGCCGCGAACTTCTGGTCCGATTGCTGTTTCGCTTGACTAACTCTGGCGTCCATCTCTTGTGCGAGTGCCTTGAGTTTGTATTCTCAGAAGTCCATCTCCTTCTTTTTAGCATCTAAATAGAACTGAGTTCTGATGCCGTGCAGTCCCATTTTCCCGGAGTCTTCATGCTTGTTGGACACGCTTTCACATATCTTCAGTTTTAATATGTAGTCAGAGAAGATTGAGTATATGTGAGACTCCATGATACTTTTTGACAAATTCTTAGTCTTTTTAACAAAATAGTCAGCATTTGTGCAATCGATTTGCTTTCTTGCAATTTCATCTTCGAGTTTCTTAATTTTATCTTCAATATGACTTATTTCCTCAATGAAATCTTTTTTTATTCTATCAATTCTTGTTTTCATTCCTTTGTCTTTCATTGTTTTGACTAAATCCTTCAAAGTCTCTAAAGCATGAATGATGAATCCCTCTCCGTCTTTGATCTTCACATCGCAGTCGTAGTGGAAAATAGCAGTGCACATATTGCAGACAACAACTCCATCAGTTAGGCATGTGCTCGAAGCGCTAGCTGAGCAATTGAGTGTCTGACATAATCTCCAGTTTGCTCTTTCTTTCGGCTGGTTTACCTCCATACTAAAACTTTAATTAATATTAATCAACTTCAATTAGGGGTTTAAGTACTGGGGTTTTGGGGTTTTGGGGTTTTGGGG
>JAQGFW010032238.1:0-10192 GCA_030463445.1 Euplotes aediculatus
ATAAAAGATATATATTCATAGAGAAAATAATGCTTCCTATAAAATAAATTTAACATTATTTAATAGCTTATATATTTGTATTAACTTTTGAATTTGATTAAAAAGCTTCAGGATATATATGAAAATTGAGTAAATCCTTTGAGTTAGATCTTAAGATACAATATCATAAAACTTACGATTAGTCAATAAATAATGCTCTCATATTGATAAAAACAATAAATAGATATTGAGGGGTTTATTTAAATCAAAAAAACTAGTTATATTGTAAATCCCGAATAATAGTGAGATATCGATAGCAAATCTTCAAAATCTAATTTATTCTATCAAAAAATCTTTTCTTCGATTAGTTTGCAAATATCTTGTTCATATCTTATTAGTCAGTAACAAAAAAATATTTATTAAAACATTTACAATAACCAAGTCCTTAATTACCGAAATGCCGTCGATCCCGCATAGTCCATTTCTCCTTTCTCACCATCATCCACCGAATTAGTAATTTTAACCTTTCAGGAGTTAGCTTTCTGAGGAAAATCAATTTTTTTCAAATTAGTAAATAATTAATAACTAATTGCTCTTTTGAACATAAATCTATCAACTCTCTTACTATAGAGTCGACGATAATACATTAATCATGGAGAAGAAACTAATCGAAGAGGACATAAAGGCCAAATTCGAGAGATACACAAAGCTTACAAAGAACATACCCGATTACAAGGAACAAGTTCAAAACCTGACGCCTGCTGAACTTACGCATCCAGAAGAAATTAAGCAAATCCATGACAAATTCAGCATTGACTTCAGTAAGGAACAAACTTAATGTTTAGACCCAGACCAAGTGTCCAAGATCATCAAGAGAGGCAGGGAGGAACTTAATGTCAAAAGGATTGAACACACGCAAAAGAAAGAAGAACTTGAGAACAAATGGAGGTACTTATGAGATGAAGAGAAAGAAGTCAAACAAAAGATTGATGATCATCAGGCACAAGTTGATCAAGTTGAGAAATTCAAAGATGAATTGATTAAGGTATTTTGGAATGATCGTCTATCTTTTTAGAGTCAAGCAGAAATTATCGATATGAGAAAGAACTGAGATTCAGATAAAACAATATTTGCAACCAAATATGCTGAATATAAAGAAAAAATAAATGAACTCAAAGATGCTGAGAATAAAGTTAAAATAAGAATATCGAAACAAAAAGCCATTGTTAAAACTTGAAACGATAGAGTGCAAAATAAAGGAGGCAGGCAAGATGGCAAAGATAAACAGAAAGAAGAAAGCAAACAAGGAGATAACAAATTCCTCGACATAATAGCTGATTCAATATACAAAGACTCCTCTAAAGTGCAAACAAGTTGTAAAGCAATAAAAACTTCTGTCACCAATATGATTGCTAACAAAAATAAGGATATTCAAAAAGCAAAGGATCATTCGAATATTGAAAAAAAGAAAGTTAATCAAAACATTATTGAGTTTAATAACTCAAAGAATGAAGCTGAAGAGTTTTTAAAAAATATTAGTCAAATGATTAAAGTTATTGCAAAAAACATTGAAGGTAAAGATAAGCCTGACTATTTAAAATGAATTTTTCATTGTTAATATTGTAAAGCTAATTTTTTACTCCCCTTTATTAATTGTTTAGAAATTTGAGTAATCGAATTCTTGATATTATAAGCTTAAACTAAATATCGAAAATAAAACTAAAATCTTTACATTTTAAGTTTAAATTATTTATTCATTTAAAAAGTTAAAACATTATCAAATACGAAAAGAAAAAGTTGAAGATAAGTTACACAAGCTATGCACCAGATGCTTAATTGACATTACTAGAATTATAATTAAAAGTAATAATTCATTGAAAATATTTTTTCTTATAAACCAACTATATATTTTATTTCTAATCTTCTTATCTTTGATTTTTGATTTCTCTAAAAAAAATTAATAATTTTTAATATCTACTAGGTCATCGACTAAATCTAATATTTTATCTGTTAAATTAAAATTAAAATTTACATTAGTTAATAGACTATTATTACTGCTATTGAAAATAACTCTCAAATTTTCTAAAATAAATAATGCAATAGTTAAAGCACAAATTTGAAGTTGCTTATTGGTCTAAATACTTTAGTTTTATTTTTAAGGCATTTATGGATTTTTAAAATCAATTAGAAATAGATATCTTTTATTTTGAAATTGTTTAAATTATAAAAGTTATTAAAGTCGATGTTAGAATGGATTTAATTTGTTTAATTGAAGCCATGAGAAAGGGTTAAGTGATCATTAAATTTTTGTGCATACATTTTCATAAAAAATATAAGAGTAGTTTTCACTTTGTTGGAATATACAGTAAATTATAACTATCAATAGAGATATTAAATTTACCTTAAGATTTTAATATTTATTACTTTTCATTTTATTGCTATGATTTAAAATTGCTATTACTTGAATTTAAATTCTTTAAAGATTTATTTAGGATGACTTCTATCGATTAAATAAACTTCTTGTTTTAGTTTATAAAAGAACTTAAATATTAGTATGAAAGAGAGTTTTGACTCAATGAGCAGTTTACTGCATACTAACCATAAAGACTAAAGTTTTATTTAATGTGTGTAACTCATTATATTTCAAACTAAACTTGAAAAGGTGGCTCAATCTATTGAATCACTTAGCATATTTTGTGTTTAAAAAAGCAAGACTGTCTCTTTTATTTCGTCTCTACATTGCTTTTAAATTTGTTGGTTTTGAAAATAGACATCAGAATTTACAGTATGTTTCTTACAGATTGAAAAGATAGCCAACTTTCACAGAGATTCGATGCAGCTTACGATTTCAACAAACTTATCTTGGAACCCTTCAAAAATATACAAATCAAAGACCACGACTTAAAACAGCCAAAGTTTAGTATTAAAGAAGTTGATAAGGCCAAGCAGATCTGAGAAACTGAGTTCAAAGCACTTGCTGAGGTCCAGAGTGATCTAAGAGAGCTGCTGGTGCTTGGGGAACGAGACAACCAAGTCAAAGCCAAAATGCAAGATAAACTGAGCCAGATTGTAAGTAGTCTCAATTACCGTCATATTTTTAGGAGATAATAAGACAGACAATTAATAACTCAGAAACAAAGATAATTGGATGGAACAATATACTTGAAAAGAAGAAAGAAGAGAAAGCTAAACTTGAAACAGAAATTGAACAGAATGGTAAGTTTTCAAATACTATTCAGTTAAAATAAATTAGTGAGATAAAATAACAACAAAGCTTTATCATTTAAGTTTAAAATTAGTGAATAAATTATTTTATACAAAAATTTAAGTTATATAAAAAACTACAATTATAATGATTTTGAAGTATTCAAATCTACTATAATATATAATTGTAAAATATTCGCAATAACTATAATTCCAATTTTTTAATCTTCTTTTAGATCTTATTTTAGTAATTATTTGAGAATCATTATAATTCTATTAAAAAATTTGTTTTATTTTCAATTACTAATTATAAACTGCAGATAAAAAATGATAGTTTCAAGATAATTAGAGTTAATAGTTTTGACATGCCATAAATAATTAAATTTAAAGTTAATTTATGATATTTAATTAAGCTTCTAATTATGTTAAACTTATTTTAATAAAGATTTATATCTTTTATCGTCGCTAAAAATACGTTTCGTATTATTAATAAGAGAATTTCTTTTCAACTGACTTATCTATATTTTTTTCTTCATTTTTCTCAATTTTCTCAACCTAATTTTTTATTCATATAATTTTTTTCTCTAAATGAAAATAATATCATTGTATGTTTTATGTATTATTTTAATCATGTAAACCTACAAGCCAATAGTAATACTTAACTATTACCTAATACATTTTGATAAATATTTTAAGTAGATTAATATTTATACTACTATTTCGTTAAATTATTGGCGACGATACATGATCAAAATGATAAATTTCTTAAATAATTATAAATAGTTTTATTCAGCCATAATAACAAATAATCATTTTAAATCTTAAATGCTCTTTTACTAAAACATTACTTTTAGATACAAATGTAGTTTCAGCCTGCTCAAAGGAAATTAAACAATTCCTAATGACAGAAGAAAACCGACTTAAGAAAAGAGAATCAACAATACAAAGTGCAAATGATACCTTTTTGGACAACAAGTGAACAATACTTAAAGAAATAGAAAAAAGTAAATTAACTCTCAAAGAAACAGAGTTCAAACTTAAAACAAAAATGAACGAGAATTGTGTTGGACAACTTCAGACTTTTCGAGAGTACTATCTAGAAGTTGTTAAAGAGATAGATAATTTAAAAGATTCAAAAAACATATCGAAGCTAGCAGATTTAAAAATTTTATTAAAAAATTCACAAGTTTATTATAAAATTTGTAATTTTCTTCATAACAAAAAATCAGAAACTAGATCAAGTAATCCCTGGAATTGCAAGATAACTATCAAAGAAATAGCTAATAAAATTGAAAATGATCTCTCCGCTATTTTAGAGGAAATTGAGAAAAGAGGATATGATAAAACTTTAAATGATGAAATAATTGTAAATAGTATAAAATAAATCAATTCAAGAAATACTATGATACAAAGATCTTCAATCATCAATTGAAACTCAAAAGGAAATTGTTGCAAAAAATAAGAAAAAGCTGAAAGAATGTAAATTAAAATTAATTGATAATTCTTTACAAATAAAACCAACGAAAAGTATCCTTGAGAAATGAATTAAAGATTTAAAGGAAAGCAAACTGTAAGTTAGTCAGAAAATATTTGCTAAATATAACTTAGGAGCAAAGTAGAGAAATTGAATAAATTGGTTCAAACAATTCAAAATTTAGAAGTTGATATTAGTTATACTCAAAGAGAGATTGAGACTCAAAAGAGCTTTAGAGAAAAGGCTAAAAAAGAATATAATGAACTAAATGATAATCAGAATCAAATTGACTTAAAGTTAGATAGGATTATTAAAAAGATTAGTGACTACTGATCTTCAAAATTGAAAGATAAGTCTTTAAAGAATGAGATAAATAGTGATCTTTCTAAAGTGAAAGAAGGAGACTTTAAATCTAAGAACGTTGATAACTGGATAAATCAAAAATTAACTGAATACGTAGTTGATGAGGCTTATTCACAGGTAATTTGTTTTCCAAAATATTTGCATTTTGTTTATAAAAATGCTAATTTGCCTTACTATTTTCAGAAAGTGATTTATTACAAAATTTGAAGAATTTAAGTGACTTTGGTCTTTTTAGCTTTTAATTGTTTTATATATTTATGATAATTTTGAAAGGAAATTAATATAAAAGATAGTGCAGGTAATTTTTATTGTTATTTTTGCAAAGTAAAATAAGAAAATATATATTAGATAATTTTTTTTAATAATATGATATATTTTTTAATAAAAAAATAGAAAATACTTTAAATAAAAATTAATAATTAGATTTCAAGCTATCTAATTTTATGAATATAATTTTTTAATATGAAATATATTTAAAAACTCATATTTTAAACTTATTTACACTAATCTCATTTGTCTAAGTTCCATCTAATTATCAATATTTTCAAAATTTAAGAGGACTTTAGCTATTAGTATATTTTTAATCAACTTTTAGAATAAACCGATTTGTTAAATAGAAAATAATATTATTCGTAAATAGCTTACTGGTTCCCACACAGCTTATTTTATCATGTATGCATCCTAAGCATTCCTAGTTAAATACATGCCTCTGTCCAGTCAAATTCAGTTGATAGTTGACTGTCTTCCTATTTCCCTGCTGCCTAATGAATGTGAACCGCTAGCATAGTACATTAATAAAAATAACAACCATATACCGATCTTAATACCTTTCTCCTCTGCATCTATTCTCACCAAATCCATATCTCCCAGTATTTGATATCAAAGTTTGTGTTCTATATTCCAGATGCAGGTCACTTTTAAATAACAATTCTATTACTACCAGCTCATTCTGGTCCTGCTCTTTTGATCTGCTCGATTGACAGTTAATCAGAAGTATACATAAAATTTCGTCAAACTGAATATCAAATCTCTCAAAAAATTTCATCGAAATTTAACCTCAAATCAAGCAAGTTCCGATAAGACATAGTGTTCCTTGAAGATAAATCAAGCATAATTTCCAGCATTTTCAGAATTTCTAAGTTCTTTTTATATTGAATTATCATCATTTTCATTACTTGACTTTTTCAAATAACAGTATCAGAATTAATTTATCAAATTTAATGTTGATAAATGAAATTTATTACAAACTACTTTATAACCAAATATATATTAAGCAAGAATTGAAACCTACGAAAGTTATTTTGATTTAATTTCTTTATAATTTAAAAATAATGAAGATATAATTCATACTTCTATTAAAGCTTAATTGACTGGAACATATTTTGATATTTCCGAATAGGAATGAGAAGCTTAGTTTTGTTAATTTTATTGATTTTGATAACGACTGTAATTCCTTTCAAAAAAAATGCAAATTATAATACTTTAAAAATAATGTAAATGAAAAAATTAACTAAAATAAAAAAAATAACTAAAATAAAATATCAAATTTTGATTGATTTACTGCTTCTATTAACTATGAAGAGAGTGAATGTAAAACTATCAATGTAAATAATCTATACTTAACTTAAGTAATGAATAAGCTAATAATCGAAGTTTAACTAATATTTAAATGTAATGATAGAAGTATATTGTATTAAATCAAATTAAAAGATTCTAAGCTTTTACTTCTTTCTCTAATTCTAATTTCAAATTATAGAAATTTAAAATACATTTCGTTTATATTTGAGTATTCCTTCTCAAATATTTTAATCCCTGCAGCTTATAATTAAAGCTAAATTGGCTTCATTTAGAGTATTGATAAATACAAATTAAATTATGAAGATTACGTTAAAGAAGTTGAACAGCATTACAAGTCACAAATTGAAGGATACAAACTGACAGCTTGGGCAATAATCAAACAAGCAGGAAGTCAAATGGATGCAATTAATCAGAAAAACATCAATAGTAAGTCTAAACTCTAATTATACTTTAGATTTTGATAAAATATCAAAGCAAGTTGGTATCACTCTTGTAAACATTAGTAAGGCTTCAAATGAAATACAAGATCAAGAGTAAGTCTTTGAATGATTTTAAACTAATAATTATCGATCAAATCAGGAGTTTAATAAGTAATATTTTAGAGTGTTGGTTCGAGAGAGTATTAAAAAGTTATCAGATAAATCAGAAAATATCAAACAAAATTTCAAAAATGTTCATGAGAAGTTAACAAGCATCAGTGATATTGTTGATAAAACTCTGTGGAACACATTTATTAATCAGGTAAGTCATAGTATATTATATTATAGATTTGAGAACTAATTAAGAAGTCAAAGGATAACCAAATTGCAGTTGAAGACTTTTTTAAACATTTTGAAGATGAAGCCAAAAGAAATCAAAGCAAAATTAACCTTAATCAAGAAGAGTTAGACAAAATTAAGGAAGACATAGACAAAAAATCTAAAGTGTTTGCTAAACTCAAAGGAACTGGAGAATATCAAGATAGTAAGCCAGGCATAGATGGTGTCCTCGATAGAGAGCAAATCAAGTCTAAGATTACCGAGGTTAACAAAGCCATTCATGAATTTAATAAAAATAACAAGAAATACGAGCAAGAACTAAATAAGTGAATGATATCAAAACTGGAACTAAATAGTCTAGAACTTCAATTACAAGCAAAGAAAGAAAAAGTTGAAGAAATGGAGAAAAATAACACTAATGTTCGATCCAAGTTGGTGTTAAAGTACAAAGAATTCAGAGAAATTGAAGATAAAATTAAGAAACTGGATGTTTGCACAATTGAGTACAAAAACTGTCATATTATCGTCAGAAAGAATGATCTCACAGAAGAGATATCAGAAGCTATCGTGAATCCTACGAATGAAAAACTGATGCACGAAAGAGGTATTGCGAAGACAATTGTTGATAAAGGAGGTGATGTAAGTACAAAATAAAGTAAAGAACTTAGCTTAATAGATTATTTGGAGAGAAAGCAAGCAGTATATTTGAAAGAACGGTTTTCTCCCATCAGGACAACCAACGATGACAAGTGCCGGGAATCTTCCATGCAAATATGTAATTCATGCAGTTAGTCCAAAATATAACAAGAACTCGATAGATAATTCGTTCGCACATGCTCTGATGAAAATGGTCATAAATAGTAAGTTTGAATATCATCGAAATACTCTTGATCATATTTTATTAATATATGTTAAATTCTATTTAGGCATCATGGAAATAGTCATTAAGGAGAACATCGACTCAGTTTCGATTCCAGCAATTTCAACTGAATATTATGATTTCCCAGTAAGTGAGGCAGCCAGTATAATTGGAAACGCTGTGAGAAGCTTTATTGATTCGAACAGCAACGAGATGAAAGATAAAACCATTGTGTTCTGCAACCTAGACGATGCAACTGTAAGTCTGTTTTTACAATCTTATAGACCAATGAGTTTAAAAATATTATTCCCATTTGCTTCTCGATCAAAGAGCAGGAAATCAACAAAGAAGAAACAAAGATAATTGAAAGCGATGGAGAAGATAGTTCTGATTCAATTCTGATTTGCAAGAGATGCAGAGAGGACATAAATAAAAAGAAGCATCAATCAAAATGAAAACACCTTAAAAATTGCTACAGATGATACAAAAAGAATAAAGAGAGAAAAATGAAAGAGAGGGATGAAGAAGACGAAAGTGAAGAAAGTATAGAAATGAGAAGAAGTAAGAAAATTAAGAATAAGTATATTACTGCTGAGGATTACTCTGATGAGGAATTGGATGAAGTCGATACAAACAAGAAAAGAAAGAAGAAAAGAGATGATTCAAATGATGAAAAGGACTTCTCATCTAAAACCAAAAAAGAAAAGAAGAAAAAGAGTAGAAAAGATAGTCGTTCTGAAGAAAAAAAGAAATCTAAAAAGAATAAGAGTGATAGGTAAGAAAGCTTGCGTTATATTTAATAGTGATGATTTAAGCAGATCTAAATCTAACGGCAAAAGTAAAGTGAATAAAGCAAAATCAAGAAAAAGAGAATAAAAATATTCAGCATGAAGTAGTCAAATCATGAAAGATTTAGAAACAAATCTAAGGATTATTGATCAAAAAATTACAAAAATAAATGATTTTTTGCTTTATTTTATATTAAAATTACTATTCTATTTAAAATGTAAATATATTTTATATTACAGTAAAGCAAATTTTATTAAAATTTTAAATAAAATAAAAGCAAAGTCAATAGTATTGCAAAGTGAAAGGATTCTTAAAGTTAAATAAGGAGAGAAAATATAAAGTATTTATAGTTAACTAAGGTTGTGTTTTATACCCCATTGATTTATCATTTAAATTTAATGAATTGAATCTATAATATAAAATTTAAATAATGAAATTGAATGCTAAAGTTCAAAATATTTTCCGAAATTTTAAGATCAAAATTAGTAAAATTGAGATAGATATGAATGATATTTAAAACATAAAAATTAGCATGGATAAGCCACTTATTATTAGGTATAAGAAACAAAGATTATAAGAGATTGAAAATAGTGATACAAAACACAGAAAATAATGTGGATCTGAATATTCAGTTCTTTATTTTAATTTAATGCATAAACTCTGTGAGATTATTCTTTTTAATTCAGTATTTTAGTACTTATTTAAAAATAGACTTATCAATTTTTAAGTACAATAAACTGAAATTAACTAACTTCGGAGTTAAATTCATGACCTCTTCAATAAAGTTTGCCTTGAGAGAAATTATTAATTAATGTAGAAACTAAATCATTATATTCCTTCTATCTGCCTATGTGCAACTTTTCAAAGCTAACGGAAATACTCAAGCTTAGGAATTTAGCTCAAAACTTAGATAACAGAGACAAGTTGTGATCTTAAAGCTTCCTTCAAAACTTATCTTTGTTTTCGGAGTAAATGTTAATCCAATTTAAGCCTGAACTGAACTTCTCTGTTACAATCGGATATGCTCTTAGGAACTATAAATCATGATTAAAGGGATTTAAATGGTTGTAAAATTTTGATTTTAAGTTTTAAATATTTAATTTATCATAATAGTTAACTTAAATTTTTTATTCAACTCAGCTTTTGCATTACGGGGTTTTGGGGTTTTGGGGTTTTGGGGTTTTGGGG
>JAQGFW010032420.1:0-12448 GCA_030463445.1 Euplotes aediculatus
TACACAAAGTCTCAAGGTATTATTTCAATATCTTACAGAAATTCAATGAATTCAATTAACATTGTTCAGAAAAAGTACTATGTCAAGCCAACAGCTTGCACCAGCACATCATGTGCATCAATTCAGATTGATACTTCTACATTTACTAACTTCAATTTTATGAAATCTGAAGGAAAAACATACCATAAAGTTAATCCAACTTCAAGAATGATGTTTCAAGGGATCATTCTTAATTTGAGCAACTTCTATGGAAATATTGTAGTTAAAAGCAACAGATTTACAGGTCTTAAATTCAAATATAATAACTGAGAAGAAATTTATAATTCTGGAACAGCTTATGATTCTGATAATATTTGGGGATCACTGACTATACTACAAGCAAAATCCCTGATTTATGTCAAAGTAAATAGTGGTCAACTTGAAATCTACAGCAATACGTTTGAGAATTGCAACAGTTTGATGGGGTTGATTTATCTTCATAGATCGTCAAGTTTCAATTCTCCAATTTTGATTCATCAAAATACTTTCACCCAAAACTCAGCAATACTAGGAGCAAACGTAATCAACATATACTTGTGGACGAATATTGATTATAATATCTTATTTACGCCACAAAATATGATATGAGCAGGAGTCCAAATATCAAGCAATACATTTACTCAAAATATTGGATGATTTAATGCAATTGGTACAATTCAGGCTGTTTGCTATTCAGATTCATTAGATTCTCCACTTTCTCAGAAGACTCAATATTCAGATCCGAAAAGCATGTCGAAAAATAAAATTGACAACATATCAAAAAGTGGAATAGTATCATTTACTACTGTCAACAGCACTATAATGTCAAGCTCTTCAGCTCAGATCGACTTAAACAAGTTCTTGTTGAAACAAAATACTTACAATGAAAACTTTGCAGGAGCACAAGCATCAATTGTCAAATTAGTAAACATCAGAAGAATTCACATTGACTCTGACACGTATATAAACAATTGAGGTCAGTATCTTGAATCTCTCAACAAATATGGTTCAATTATGTCAACTGGAGATACTTCAAATAAAGATAAGCTGCCTGGAGCTTATAGTTTATTTGCATATTATGGAAGTAGTGGTACAAATAAAGCAATTAATGAAATTTTCTCATCCGAATTACAACAAAACTATTATCCAGTTGGACCTCTTGTAATTGATGGGTCATTGTATGTGTACACAACAGGTCTAACATTTGACAATAATGCAATGCAAGAACTAACTCAGTCGTGGGTAACTAGCCAGTATCCTTCAAATGCAATTACTCTTAGAAGATCACAAGGGAATATTTATTTGAATTCATTAGCTATACAAAATTATGCAGGATTTGATATGAATAAGCTTTCATCAATTTTGGGTACTAGTTATGCAAACGTTAAAACAGCATCTCCGACAGAACGTAACGTACAAGGATCACCAATAACCTCTGTTCCAAGTCCTTACTATTATTTAAACTACGGATTTAAAAATAGATTGATTAGACTAGCTTTACCTTCTGCAAATACAGATGCTGATTTTCAAAATTATTTTGATATGTTTAGTATCGACAAATTGACTATTAAAAATATAACGCAATACGATCCATCAGCAACAGTTGCTTTGTTCTCTAAATTCACTAACGATTGAACAGATCTTAATCTTATGAATTTTGATATTCAATTAATAGATATGATCCAAGCCAAGACATCAATGTTTGTTATTCAAAATTACGGCACTCTCACTATTATAAATGGAGCACTTTCAAATATCAATAAAAATGCGTATTCGTTAAGCACTTCTGACTACTTGTATGTTGGAAGCAATGGAGCTATGTTCACATTAAATTCAGTGCAACAAAATTCAAGCTATTCAGGCTTTACTTCATCTATTACAAATGTTACTTTTGATACAATTTACAGCAAAGAAGGTGGTGCATTTTATTTTGGTTGAAGCTCAAATATTCAGAATGCTCATTCAAACACAATTACAATGAGTTCAATAATAATTCAAAATAGTTTTGCCTATTCAAACGGACTTTTATCATTTATATCTGGATACCAATATGTATTAATAACAAGATCAAAATTCCAATCAAATACGGGAGTAAAATGAGAAGCAGATTTATACGTAAAGCAATTTGGATCTCTAGAAATATCTAACAGCACATTTACTTTGTTTTCAATTTCAAACTCAAATGATTCTATTGGACAATCAATAACTATATCGATGAGTACTTCAAAAACGTTGTCATTTAAGCTTACTTCAGTCACATTCAAGTGATCATCGACTGCATTTGACAAAATGACTTATAAGACTTACTTATCAGGTGATGTAGCTCTAACGAAAGCATCTCCAATAATGTTTATTTCAGGTGATTTAATAACAACTAACTGTACATTTTCAAATTGATTTTCTTCTAAAAATGGAGGAGTAATTTTTATTAATGCAAATACAAACTATACTGACACAGGCTCTACTTTTACACAAAATGCAGCAAAATTCGGAGGAGCTCTTTATCTTGTTCAAACTAATGTTTCTTTAACTAATACAATTTTTACATACAACTATGCAAACAATGGAGGAGCTATTTGTGCTGTAAGCTCATCCAAGATACAAAAATTCAATGGAGTAAATTGCAATTATAATTATGCTTATACCGGTGGATGATTATACTCAAAAGGAGAATCCTCTGCAATCATTGATAGTTCAAAATTTAGTTATAACATAGCGAGTGAAGCATCCTCTGTAATATATTTTTTTGGAACTAACCCCTCTTTTATTTCTAATTCTGAAATTTCAAATAACGACTGCTCTGGGAAGTACACAATAGCTCTTTTGTTTGCTAATATGACCTTTACAGGTATAATTGTTAAAGACAACACTGCAGACAAAGTTTCAAACGGAATCTTTATTGCCTTTTCGAATGTGATTATTGACAACTCAATATTTAATACAATAACTTTTCCTAACAATACTAATACACCAATAGAAGCATCTGATTATTCTTATTTAGCAGGATGATATATTTCAGTTAGTTCAGAAGCGATAATTAAAATATCAAATACAAGTTTTCATAATGGATATTCAAACTATGGGGGTGCAATATACATTTCTGGAACCTCCGATGTGACCTTAAGTTCTTGAAACTTTACATCATGAACTTCTTATTATTTTGGAGGAGCAGTCTATGCATCAGGATTTTTAACTTTGACTATAAATAGCTGCATTTTTTTAAATAACTATTGATATTCAAGTGGATGTGATTTGTATTTAAATTTAGGTGGTAAAACCACATTAAATCAAACAAAATTTAATTTTCACGAAATATCTTCTATTTATGTTTATGGTGGATACTTTTATGCATCAAACATCTTAATGACTAATAATGAACCATCAAGTGGATTCAAAGACTCACAAATATATGGTGCTGGAATTTATGCAACGAATATGGAAGAATTTTATTTATTCTCATCTAATTTCACTAATATCAACTATGGAGGAAACGGAGGAGTAATTTATTTATCAGATATCGCAAAGACTAGCAATTTTGTATCAAATCTAACCATATGTAGTATAGGAAGTTGCTATTTTATTGGAAATTCTGGGTACAATGGAGGAGCTATATTTATTGAAAATATTGACTATGGAATAATTTATGATTCAATATTTATTAATAATACTGCTACGAAAAGTAACGAAATTCAAACAAGTGGCAATGGAGGAGCAATTTACTACTCTTCGAGTAAAACATTTTAATAATATATTTATAGATAAATATTATCAGCTTAATTTTTACTCTGGAAATATATTTACAAATAATAGTGCATTTGTTTCAGGAGGTGCTGTTTATTGGAATTATAAAGAGCCTAAAAATGTTACTACTCAATCGTACAGCAACAATAGTGCCAAAAAATATGGAAATAACTATGCCTGATTTGCTCAATCTTTACAAACAATCACACAATCTCAGTACAATGCTCAAAAATTGTCAGAGTAATGTGATAATAATACAAATTTGTAGACGCTATTTAGTAGCATCAAATTCAACAAGCTTATCAATTACAAATCAGCAAAGCGGAGGCACTTTACCAAAAATTTTCATTGCTCTTATTGACCAGTTCGGTCAAATAGTCGGATCTGATAGCAATTCAACTGCTTCATTAAGTATTTCAGGTTCCTATATGGGTGCAGCCTACACTCCGATTTTGGCAGGTACGACAACTCAGACTGCGACAAACGGTGTATTTATGTTTTCAGGAATCACCTTTACTGCTCAGCCTGGTTCATCTTACAGTATGCTAAATATATTAACTATTTAGATCTTTCATTTACAACAACTGGTATTGATTTGACAAAAAATTCAAATAAAGCATATTTGGAATCAAACTCGTTGACCAGCACTGCAATGTCAGTGACAATCTCTTTGAGATTATGAGTAACTGGTGAATCGTTTTCAACATCTGGCGCTTGAATTCAGTGAGCATCACCAGACTATTATTCTTTGACAGATCAAATATCACCAGGAAACTGCAAAAGTTGTCAAACTCAAAAGATGTATTGCAAAGGAGGCTCTGATGTTGGTCCAAAGCCAGGATATTGGAGAAGCTCTTTATCGTCAGATAACTTCATTTCATGACTTTACTCAGGCGCATGACTTGGTTATGTATCTCCGTCAAATAACAAACTTGGAGAGTGATTAACTGGCTACCAAGGTGTACTTTGAGCGGATTGACAACCAGGTTTTAGTCGGATCAGCGATTACAAATGTGGAGCATGACCAAATGCAGTATGGAATATAATCAGACTACTTTTAATTTGTTTAGCAGTCATCATCGTATTTGTAATAACTATAAGATCAACACTAGCTGGAGCACTTCAAAGGAAAAATATACAATCAGTTTACATTAAAATATTAATGAATCATCTTCAGCTACTAACCTTGACATCATCATTTAACTTAAAATGGTCAAGTAATGTAAATAATCTATTGAGATTCTTTAAACCTGCTACTGAAGTATCAACTCAAATAATATCTTTTGATTGATTTTTAGATCAAAGACAAAATGGTGATTCAAACATTATAAGACTATACTATCAAAAAATGATAATGTATGCAGCCTTACCTTTGATCATGATTGCTTCTAGCATCCTATTTTGGACTTTATTTTATTGATGAACTCGAAAGATTGAGGCTCGAAATAAAAATGGAAGAATTGTGGCTTCTTTAATTATTTTGTTCTTTATGATTCATCCATCAATAGTACAGTACATGTTTTCAAACTTTAAGTAAGGTTAATAGTTCATTATATTTTGAAATTCAATGAATATATAGTTGAATGCAAATTGACAATGATAAACGAGTAATCGATGACCTCCAAGTACTTTGATGGCAAGAAGAACATGTCTTATACAGTTTGTCAATTGCAGTTCCGAGTTTAATAATATGGGGGTTCGGAATTCCATTATTTGCGTGGATCGTGCTTGCAAAAAATAAAGATAGCCTAACTCAAATAGAAACAAGAGAAAAATACGGATTTCTGTATAGCGGATACAAAGAAAACTACTACTTTTGGGAGACTGTCAACATGTATAGAAAAATCACAATTATATTCATTTCTGTGTTTTTGAAACTAGCAGGAGTAATTACTCAAGCACTTGTTGTGTTTCTTGTATTGATTACTTTTCTTGTGTTAAACATGAAATTGATGCCATTTTCGTTTCATTCTCTGAATGATATGGAAATGCTCTCGATTTTGACCTGAATGCTGACAATTTATTGAGGTCTTTTCTTTTTATCTGACATGCCTGAGGTTTATAATTCAACAGACTCAAATGTCAAAGAGGCAGATAACGGATGTAAGTTTAGATTAATAATATCTTGTGTAGTGAGACTAGATACTGGTTCAAAATTTTTATTCTTTTTCGTGATTTTGTTCTCGAATATCATCTTCTTTCTCTACTGGACATACAAAATGTACGAAGAAATCAAGAACACGATGAGGACAAACTTGAGACAAGTTTATCTTTACATTTGTCTTTGTGGAAACAAAAAAAGACTTGAAGAAGAAGTCAAGAAGAGAGTCATTCAAGATGAAAATGACGTTTTGAAAGAAGAGTTTGACACAAGTAAAAAATACCCATATTTTAACTTAAATAGTGCTCGATGAAATTAAAAAACTGTGGAATTCAAATCCAAGGTATGCATTAGTAGTTTATTATCTTAGTGAGGCGAAGCTTGTTCTCAACCGAACAAACATTGAAAAAATTGGACTTTATTTGCATCCAAACAATTTTTTAAAAAGTATTACGGCAAGAAGAGAGCCAACAGAAGATGAGTTAAGAAGTAACAATTATACTATAATTGAGTAGGAATCAAGCGAGAAAGACGTAGAATAGAAGGTGAAAGAATGCACAATAACTTATTTGGGTCAAGCAGAATAACTCACGAAGAATATAGTTCCTATAAAAATCAGACTTTGAAAATAAATAATAGTGAATTTCAAAGCTCTTATGAAAATGTTTTTGATGGATTAGATGAGTTTTTAGCCTTACCAAGAGCTCAAAGTAAAATATAATAACAGATTTATTAAATCGTTAATCAAAAATATAGATGCTACACAGGAATCAAATCATGATAAAATAAAATCAGAAATAGAAAATGTAATACACTAGTGTATATAAAATGACATCTTTGCAAAAAGACACTCGCAAAAAAGTATCCCGCATAATATAAACTTATTTGATGATTATTTAAATATTAATATTTTTTAAATAATTAAAAATATTCGTATTATTTTAAATAAAAAATTTCTTTAGACTAATTAAAGAGTAAAAAAGCTACCACTCTTTAAATCCCATTCGAAAATTGAGGTGACTTGAAAAATATAATTTAAATGACATAAAATATTTAATTCAAATGTGGTTCTTCTTTCTAATTGTTTAATGACTCCTTTTTAATATCAAAAACTCTCATATTTTTGTCTTCATTTTAAATAAATTTGGATAAAGATAACGAATTTCCTTACCTGATTATTATTGATCTTGATTGTTCGAAATCTGATTCACTTTTTCTCACTGTTCACTTTAAAGCTTCAAAGTATTTTGCAATTATCATTTTTTTACTAGTTTCTTTGAAAAAATCAACTCATTCCGCTGAATATACTGATGCAAGTTTTTTTTATTATTAATGCTTGCTCAATCGATCTAATTCTGGGAAGTATTGAGGCAATCAATGAACTTTGAGTTTGAGGTAAAATGCTACTCTTTTCGTCTTTGTCGTGAAATAGATGGTAGCATTTTAAGAATTATCTTTAGTTAATTTTCTGTTCGATCTAATCAATTAGTGCAAATTCTTTCATTATCACCAAAAATTGTGAGAATATTTCAGCTATATTCGAGGAATTGTAAATGACTCATCTTCATTCTCCGTCACATTTCAAGAAATTGATAATAATTGCCTATCAATTTTTATTAATAATTGGAGCTTCTCTACATTTTGTCAGCCAGTTGAAAAGCGACCTCAGCGATTTGCTAAAAATACCTTCATTTATGATCCTAAAATAAATGCCTTTGCTCAGGAAAAATATTAAAATCTTTCAGCTAAAGACAGCTTTAAGATACTATAATATAAGCTTATTGTTGATACTGATGTCTATAATACCTTTGTACACATATTTTAAATTTGAACTTTTTAACTCTTTGTTGCTCTTAAAATAAGCATACGGTCACTGATTGATGACACCTGTGATCTAAATTTCGTTTAATGTAATGAAAAATATTGTGGGTTCATCAATCAACTAATAATAAACTTCTTCAGTCTCATTCAAATGTTTATATTCTTCCTTTAATCTAATTCTGTTTGCACTGATAGGTTGGTTTACTAGCCTATTCAGCAATTGATTATAAAAAAAAATTTTTTGAAATTTTAATTTTATTAATTGTTTAGTGATAATCTTGATATAATTCAATGAGGTCACCAATCTTCAGCAGTTATATATTATTAAACTATTTCCCTATATGCTTTCTTTGTTCATCTATTTCAAAGGATCTTTGGACAGATTGTAATTTATGCTTACTCATTATTTCTCTCCTTCTCTATTTTTACATAGTTTTTAATAATCAATTGTAAAAAATAAATTTACAAATCATTAATCATCAATATTTTCTTTTCAAAACTTATCAGCCAGGCTTTTATTAATCTTCTTTATCTTTTCAAGTGCCTTTTTCATTAAAAATTTAGCAATAAAGTGATATATTCTATAAAGTTTGATTCTATTCTTCACTCTCCATAGCCTTCTTTATTATCTCTTATTCTTCAAATAGGTTGCTTTTATTTAAAAATTGATTGAGTTTTAGAGGTCTTTGATGTTTCCAAGACCTTATCATCTTGATTAATACTTTTATCAAAGTAAATCAACTCTCAAAGTTTAAAACTAAAATTTCCTCAAATTGTGATGGTTCTTTCCGATTGTAATTTTTATGTTATTTGCTGCTGATCTGTTTTGATTCCATTTAAAACTGATCACTTTTATTTAAAATAATAAGTTGTTAGAATCTAATTTTAAATTTGAAACTTATTTAAGCCTTAGCAATTTCTATATTCCAGTAATCGGTTTCGCATTTGGAGATTGGGAACTCCGTTCAGCACAAGCTGTTTAAAATTTGTAAATTATATATTAATATCAATTAATCATTCTTGATCTGAATTTTGGTTCATATGGAAAAACAGCAAATAAGTTTGCTTGAGTTAGAAGGAGGAACAAAGTAAGTGTGCCTACTTATTCCTCTTTTTATAAGGTGTCTTTTACTTAACGCAAGAGAAAGAAATATCAATATTCTTTTTATTCAGATTGCGGTTAGTGATAAGAAGGACTAAACTCTTTCAATGTTTTTAACAGGTTTTGTTAATGAAGAAATCAAAATCTTTAGTGTTCCCAATGAAAAAGAATTCAGGTCTATTGATTTGCTACAATTCTTGGTTGACAATATCGGGTATTGATTATAAGTCTTACATTTACACTGAGATGTTTTAAATATCAAGTTGCTAGGTAATTTAAGTATGCAGCCTGTATTAAAATGTCATCAAAAATTCGTTAAATTTGAAGTACTTCCAAAAATTGGTAAAGAATTAACTCAATAAGCAGGGAAACAAATATTTAGAAAGTAAAATCTCGTCATAAATGCAAGCAAAATTTTTCTAAAGTCTTTATTGATATCCAGATAATTTCTCATTTGTTATTTTATTGTTTATAATACTTTAGGTAAAAGGGAAGGAGTCGTTATCTTTTACGTCAAACCCTCGCTTAAAATCTTAAAATGATGAATATTGAGGAAGAAAAAAGGAGCGTATGATTGAAAACATTCCAGTTCTGTAATTATAAATTGAAAATTTGAAATATATCAGCTCAAATTTATTACATTTTATTTAATATTTATCGTGAAGATAGTGCTATCCTCAAAGATTTTCATCACAAGAGATTTATTGACGTTCGTGGTAATCCCATAAAATAGTCAAAATGAATCTCATCATTTTATATGTGAGCAATCAATCTTTCTATAATTTGTCCTTTCTTATCCTTTGATCACAATAATGGTTATATGTGAGAAAGTTCCAAGTATAGTTAACAGAAAATCGCTTTTACCACTTCTGCAACATCGATCACAAACGATGGATTTACCTTTAGATAATTTGACTTCTCTTTGATTATCATTTGTATTTTCTCAAAAACATATTTTGAATACAAATTTTGCTGATATTTAGATTGATACAGGCAGATTTCGTTGTCCTCATTTTAATTTTCTTGAGAAAAAATAGAGAACTATTTTTTGAGTCGATATATGCTAATAAACTCACTTCTATATCAATGTCTATCAATTTTGAACATCAATCTCATGTGCTTGCAGCTCTCTATTAAGTGGGGATAAGTTTCTTACACTTTAGTTCTGATTTTGTATTGAATGATTAATTCGATAATGCTTTATGTTTTATATCGACTATTTATAACATTATTATATTTTGATTAATTTTTATAATATTATAACACTAAAATTGCAATATTAAAAAAATTAACATTTTATAAGATATTTTTCATGAAATTAAAGCTTTTCTTATAACATCTATTCTAGTGAGGTATTTTTATTATAATAAACTCACAAATTTAAATGTAAAAGCAAATGTAGATCAATTGTAATTAAAAATATTTTCTCTATTTTCCATTCTAATTTGTTTTTTAAATAAATCAAATGTAATCATCATATTAATAAAGCTAGAATATTCCCATTTCTATCCAACATGACTCTCAACTTTATTATATTTGCTTATATTATTTCTTAAAAGTCTCAAACACTTAAAATAAGCATTAGATCTGAAAATTATTTTATCTGTGTCAAATATGAATAGTAAATGAAGGATTTAAATTTAAAAATATTTATTATTGAGCTTCAAAATTAATTAATTAATCAATCAATTCTTTTCTGTTTTATTTCAAATAAAATTCCTTATCCACAATTAAAACTCCGTATAAATAATCATTTCTATGTTCTGATATATAATTTTAATAATCTTGATCCTTCATGCCTAATTGTTCATATTTTTGTATAATTATATAAAAATATACATTTCCAAATTTTAATATTAAAAATTTACTAACTTAAAATTTTTCTTGTTGATGACTAAACTCTCTAAATTAATATTTATTTAATCTGTAACTATATTTTGATTAAGATTTTATTTGTATTTAATAACTTCAGGTTCTTTGGTTTTAATTTCAAAATTTCTCACTTAAATTTTGTATATTTTTAATCAAGCCCGAGATCTAAGTGAATGAGCTTTAATTAAAAATATGCTTGTTGTAATTTAAAAATAAAACTAATTGGAGTAATAAACTTTTACTTCTGATGACACTTTAAACTTAGGCCTTTGTTATACTGTCTTTTGTGACTAAAGAAATAATTAAGCAATATAAAATACAATATGTGCTTATTCAATTTGAAACAAAAGAAGATATTAAAGAGTATTAGAATCTATTTATAGTTACTAATTCCGATTGAGACTTAAATCAAACAGATTACATCAGCAAAATTTGCACAATTTTATTATCCTTTTCTTGATGCGCTATAACACTTACATTTGAAACTTCAAGATATTTATTATATAATTTTGAGAATAATAAAGCTATTTGATTAAAATCTTTCTAATTTAGTAGTTAATTCTCAAGACGAGATTTATTATTTTAGTGAATTCAAATGGAGCTTTCATTTTAATTTAATGCAGAGATCTTTTTTAAGCTTTATTCATAGAAATTTGTAAATATATAGATTTTAATTTTCGCTTTGTTATCCTGATCTGTATTTAAATAATTGCTATTTTAAACAAATATCAAACTACAAGTTATTAATTTAGCATACTGCTCTGTGATTCAATTAAATAATAATTAATTTAAATCATAATAGAATTTCAAAAATTATAAAATTTAATTCTGTGTTTAAAAACGTATAATTTTTTTAGTTTTCCCAATAAAACATAATTTAAATTTAATTAAGAAGATATACAAATAAAATTTTGTTTTTAATTTTGAGAACTGATAAAATTAAATTTTATCAAAATTTGATGATGCTCAAGCCTAAATAACGCCTCAAGAAAGTTATTTTCTATGATTTAGTTAAGTTCAACTTCAAAATTTTTTATTGAAATTAGAGTATTTTAATTCTGTTTTGAGATACTGTATTAAAATAAAAATGTAAATAAAAGTAGCTTTTTGTAATTATAATCTAAATTTAATATAAAAAGTGTATATTGATGCTGCAGTGTTCTTCTGCTGAATAAAATAATTATTTACTGATTCTTTTCAGTAATTTAAGAAGCAATTAATATCGTAATTCAAAAGCATATCGCTTATTGCTATTGGATAATAATGTTTGTTCCGTAATTCTGTTTGATGTTGTCTTATAAAACATACAAATTAAATTGAGATTTTTATTCAGAATCAGTCGCAGACAGAATTCAAAGCTGGTTTAAAGTTTGAGCCAAGTATCAAAACTCAACCAATCAGAAGTTCTGAGCAGAATGTAAACGAATACTTGGAAGAGCAAGCTGATTTACGGCATAATCTCTTTTACCAAAATAGTCTCCGATCTGCGAATAAAGGTATTGCTTTATCGAGTGACCTGATTTGATAAAATTAATATTTAGTTTTGGAAGAAACTAAAGAGCACAAACAGCAACTCGGTGTAAGTTTACTTTTTTAATCTTGCAGATCCAAAGAAATCCAAAAATCCTTCCGAAATCTACTTTTATGGACAGCGATGCTTCAAATTTAAAGCTAAAGCAATCACAGCTGAAACTTAAAGAATCCAAACTGAACCAGATCAAAGAAGAAGCTGAAATCATGGAAGAAGTCAAGGAAGTCAGCAAATAAGAGGAAGGTGCTGAAGCAGAAAGCAA